>JAHPZR010022389.1:0-25932 GCA_019787425.1 Platygyra sinensis
AATCTCTATCACGATTTTGTTACATATCTCAAATTACTCGTGAACTTCAGCCTGGGTGAACCTTAAATGATATGTAACATGTTCCTATAATGTACGTCACGCACGTCGGAAAAATAATTTTGACGATTGTGTTACATATTTTGAAGCACTCATCAGCAACTGTGTAGCATGGACTTCAGCCTGGGTGAACCCGAAAATATCCTCTAACCCTCGGCAACGTCAATTCTACGTGGACGTTTGCGTGGGCAAACCAGAGAGCATTTATAATATGTACCTATACGGATTTTCTATGTATCCGAAATAATTGTCTTTCAGAAAACTATTGTACGATGGACTCAGTATAGGGTCTAACTCACAAATGAAAACAGTGTTTTTTAGTACCTGTCTAGTCCCCATACTATCTAAAAGCATGACAATCCGTGTAAGTTAATTATCATATAAATGAAAGATTAATCTAATGATATAACTTGGTACCTTCGTCTTGTTGACTTGATTCGATGCTCTACGAGATTGGTCACGGCTAGCGCTAGCTGAAGACACTTTTTGGTTCTCTCTGTCGTTCTCAGGTGATTGAATTCATGTACAAGCTAATCGCGGTTGTCGGTTTTGTTTGGTTTTCAACAACTGTTTAATGGTTTGCCGCAACAACAAATCCAAACGTATATCCAGGGGCAGCTTCTTCGTTGTTCTTCCCGCGAAAGGAAAACAAACGCGCCTTCTTTAACTCCACGCAGGGGCACCCGACGATCAAATTAAGCAAAAAAAGCCTCTAAGGGATATTTCTGGGCTCCTTGTAATGTTTAAAGACTGTTTAAGGAGTTGTTTTAATCAGCTAGAAAAATTTGATCTGTTCGGATTTCTTAGCTAAAGATTGAAGTGCCCGAAAATTTTAGGGAATGAACTCTTCATTTCAGAATTTGCTAGCTGAACGTTACCTTCGAAGAACTTCTCTGCGAACTTTTTTCTTACCCGAAAATGCTTGGCGATCTTTTTTAGAGCCAGAAATTTCAAAAATATCCCTTCCGAAATTCTAAGGGACTGTTTTTTCCTGCATTTCTCTGGTTCCGAATGTTTTAGGTGAAGTTTTAGTAAGAAATCAGTAGCTTTTTGGCAATGCATTATCCGAAAGTCTTAGAACGGGTAGACTCTCCCGAACAGATATTTCATCGAAGTTTCTCGTTGGGTGCCCCTGTGCACGAGGAAAATTCGACTGAAAACTGGATCAATTTCGCACAAATGCGTCAGGAGAAACACCATATCTTCTAATTCGGGAGGCAAGTCTCGTTTTGTGCCCGTTTGCAATTACCGATGACGAGTTCATTGGAAGTCGAAATCTCTATTATGTGTAAGCGAACAATAATCCCGCGTTGTGAAAATTTATTATAAAAATATAAATTATGCGGCCAGATCATATCTGAAAATTACCAGGTTACTTATAGTACACAGTTTCTTTTATTGAAAGCAATTATCGCAAACCACAATAGAACCGCAAAATTCTTGCCATGACAGCAACCTAACAGATAAATGACGTCACGCCATAGCAACCGGACCTGGACCTTCCTTCTGCATGAACTTTTTTTCTTTACCTTCTTCTTTGCACGAATTTTTTTTCTTGGCAATTTCCCTTGTCACTTTTCTAATGGTCCGTCCCTTATGAAAAAGCACACATGTTAAGTCATCATTCGCCGGCGCACGATGATTAAAAGAAAAAGAGTTAAGGTTTAAATAGAGTGGTTTTTAATTTTTCGACATTTGCATGTAACTACCCGGACCTCAGACCCGTAAAATTGAGACCCTCTGGGTGTATCAAAAGCTCAGACCCGAAAAAACTCACTTTCTGCGTGTCTGGAAAACTCAGGACGCCAAAAATATGACAAGCAGAGCGTGCTTACCTAAGAGTGTTTTAAAAAGTCCTGTTTACTGTTCGTCGATACAATGTCATAGGCAGAATTTGCAGAGAGAAGGGAAAAAAAAACATCTCAAGGTGATAAGTCTGCAGAACAGGCGTAATTTTTATTTTTTGCGTATTTAACCGAACAGAGGCGAAAATCGACGCAAAACAAATCCGCCTGTTCTGCAGGCTAAAGATGATAGATTCCACTGCTCAGATCACGAAAATAATACCCACCATTCAAATGAATGTTTGGTTGCTTTATCAGTATAAATCAAATTTATCAAATTTATTTTATGCTTGGAAGCCATTTGAGCCAAGTTTAGTTACAATGGCGCGAGTTTCCTTGCGTGACGGTTTCGGATAATTTTTTTTTTTACCATGGATCCTCAGTGCTTCGATTAATTCTGCTGAATTCAGAAGAGTTTTCCGGGTCTGAGATCTCGAGACATCTTAAAAGCCTTTGAATGACTGAGCAAAGATTACACGTATTGAGATGTTTATTTAAGTGGTCTGTCCTTTATGATCCTTTCGTTGGCCAGATACGAGTGTGTGCACGTGACGTCATCAAATTCTCAAATCCAAAACTAAAGAGCCACTAAATGTTTTATCCTCATCCAAAATTATTCCTGTTTACAACTTTTCAGCTTAATAGCATCCTTCGTTTGGAAATCAGCACATTTTGAATTTCGAAGTTATGGCGGTGCGTGATAATATACACTTATCTCGTGATTTCTGGCCATTTTAGGAGTTTAAGTATCAGGAAAAGTGCTTTTGTAAATATTTTTTGGTTCGGTTAAGATAATCAGTCGACTAGATAGCCAAACTAGGTTCCAGATGTTTACACTATTTACTGGCCGCCATGTTGGAGGACTAAAGAGGTCCTCCAATATGGCGGCTCCATAATTGGCTCTGTAATTTTGTGCGTAATATTTTACTACTAATATCTCAGCTTTGGGACAACGCTAACACCTTAAACTTGGAAAACTGTCTAAAATATCACAATTTTTTGACTTTATCCATTGCATAGTTTTTGATTTTATTTTTTATTGCGTGACAGTGCACACACTCTATAGCAGGGAAGTTTCGTCGTAACCGGTTTCCTCATTGTTTACATCTAGCTACACAATGCACATTAGACACCACCTCTGACGCCTGTGCTCCTCTATCTCATTTGCATGCTAATAATTGAAGAAAACCTGACCCAACACCCGCACTGCCAAACGATTTTTCTGTTTCGAAAGAACAGTTAACGATTTAAAGACCAAGATGACCCCTTTAAGTGAGATCGACATTACGGTGCTGTCGTCTAAACTTTGAATCTGTAACGCGTCACGCCTTCCGCAAAAACTCGGAGAAATGTAAACAAAACGTTTGCGGTGGTCCCAAAATTAAATTGAAAATGAGCCTTCGCTCCCTATTAATTTGCAGTTTGTTCTACGCAACAACAAATAAGACCATCGAACTGAGGATTTATTTTGTTTTTCCATGCACCGTGACGTTAAAAATAGAATTTTCGCGGGAAAATTCAGTCTTGCTAATGGCAAGAATTCAGTGGCGACTTTGAAATGTTTGTACAAGTTAATCCCGATATTCTGTTTTTCAGTCCAGCTAACTATTTTGCGCAGATCTTTCAGCAAATCGGGGATAACAATCGCAGAAAGTCTGAATAAGGTGATATTATTCGCTAAACATTTGGCGGGAAATATGTCTTAACAATGATTTTTTTTCGACTTTCCGAGACCAATTACTCCGATTTGCTTGTAGATATCAATTTTGACTAAACTGAATATTGATATCAGTGTAAAAGAATATCAGAAAATCGTCTTTCTGTGGAAATAATCTACCGCACTTTTGAAAAACGACTCACTGAAAATGGCTAAAATTTGGGTCACGCTCCTTAGCGATTCGGCGATGATATTTGGCACCTCGTAAAAACCGTAAAATTAAAGTGAAAAACTTCAAATATATCTCAGTAAACTAATAAGGGGCCAAATATTATCGCACGAAAATAAGAGTTTCTGGGATATGTACGAGGTATCTTTTAGGCTCACCTAAAGTTGCCCGAAATTTCGGCCATTTTAGACCGCTTGAGAGGCCAAAATCATGATGTGGTAATATCTCGAAGAAAAACGAACGCCTTACTCGGCAAATATCATGGTTGTTAATGTTTTCGGATAGCTTTTATACTGTGAAAAGATGAAGGTAAACGGCCGACCTCGATCTTTTGGTCCTGCCCGGTTTTCTCTGACAATGACACTTAACTCTCGCAGTACCTCTTTCCTACGCGGTGTGTCTTTAAATGGGTACCGGCGAATTTAATGCCGGGGGTAACCCTGCGATGGACTAGCATCCCATCCAGGGGGGAGTAGAAATTCTCCTAGTCGCTTAGTGCTACAGAAACTAGGATCAGCTGCGGCCTAATAGACCGCTTGGCTTGTATGCAAAAAGACTAAGTTAGTAATTGTTTTGCTATTTTCTCCGCTAGGTGTTATCTAAACACTAAGTTTCAATCTGTGGTGAGTATTAGCACAAGCTAGGCCACTGTAAATCAGGATATATTTTTTTTCTCTTTCCTTCTTCTGATGGTAGCTTTCTTCGCCTAATAGGAGTAAATTAAAGGTAGTTTTAACCAATTACTTTGTCTGAAGGTATTGTAATTGAGAGCCAATGAAACCAGAGTGCATGCCAAAAAATTGCCCTCACGAGCGAGACATTTGCCCAAAGTTTCTTTATTTGATAGCTAAACAGTACAAATGAACGTGATTTGCTTATTATGTTGAAGAGAAACAAAATATAACTAAAGTTTGTAGCTCGGAGAATAAACACACGAACAAAACAGCTCGAAAGAGTCATCCAGCAGAAACGTGACAACAACATCACGAACTCCATGACTCGTCTATTGTTAGCCTTCCTACTGTATATTATAGAAGTAAAAGTGAAACTTACTCGGTCATTGAAAGCTTGGACCTTCAACAATCTTGTCCGAAGAATGTTTTCGAATATCCCTAGGCTCTTTGTGTACATTTTGCCATGAATGGAGGTAAAAACGAGTCCCAAATCGGGCACAGCGAAGCAAAATGCCAACTGCAAGCCGTATGCAGTTTTCGAATGCTACATTAAATACCCTCGAAGTAATTCGCCGATTTACATGGACTTTTTCTATCCAATCTTTGTAAGTTTGATATCAAAATAATCACTAGATTCCAGGCCTTTCAAATCCGACCGTACATTTTGACAAACGCATAAGGCGATTGACTTAAACCGCTTTTTAGTATTGACCGCGGACGGGATTTCATCACGGATCGGTCACGGCTGCTATCGAGTTTCGCAACTTCAAAGCCCGATTTACATGGATTTTTTTTTTAATATTCAGATAAATTTTAATATTTCTAGATGGAAGGATAGTTACATTTCTTAAATCCAACCGTACACCTTGAAAAAGTAACTTTACATAGGGCGAAATTTAAACTTACGCTCAAAATTTTGCTGTTTTTCTGCGATTTTCGGGTCGTTTTTCGGGGGCCTGGGGACGAAAAGAAAAATCTGAAGCAAATGTCACCCAATTTTTTGCCATGAAAACATGTAACTGGCTAAAGAGCGGTAAAGCGCTGCATTTTTTTTTTCTTCAAGGAGCAAAACAGGAAAATCAAGTTTGGTAATATTGGAGGTTACACTGTGGTTATTCACCCGCCTAAGGATGAACCCGACTCTGGCAAGGTAAAAAAACTATTCCGCTAGCAATCGGTCAAATTATGCCACTGTTTATTCAGGGACTACTGAAAATACTCCTTGCTTCTCTCAGAAAACCATGGTTGAACTTCGGACGCACTCAGCGTGTTTCATCGTTGAACAGGAGTGTGTTTCTCAAATTTATGATATATGTTGAGGCTGGCACCAGCAACCTTTTGGGTAACTTGCGATGGCTACTACGCAGGCCTGGTAGGTCATCGCGCTCTGATTGGTCAAAAACCCATGTTTTGTCAGTATAAAATATCGAAAAAGCGTGTTTTATTGTTCCTTACCACATTACCTCCAGTCGACATTTTGAGATGGCGAAAAACATTTTCTTTGAAGAAATTTGTGATGTAGTTCTCTGCGCAGCAGCAGAAAGTTTTGAAGACGAGGAATGTAGCACTTTTAATTAGTGTTATTACATTGTGCCAGTTTGTCGATCTGTGTGATTTGTTGTTTCTACTTGCGGCGTATAAAATTTTTATCATAAAGCAAATGAAGAAGCTTAAGCCGTGTATTACACTGTGATAAAACACTCTGCACATTCGAGAACACTGTAGAAATCTAGAAAACACTCGTCTGCGGCTCGTTATTTCAACTAGGTACGTAGCTGGCGGGATTCGTGAGCGGGCGAGCGGCGGAGCCGCCATATTCCCTCGCGGGCTGAATTCAACTCGACTCTTCACCAATCCTCTCACGGCTTCGACACTCACGTTAACGGCTTCGCTACCAAAACAAAAGCACTCGCACTACGCAGGCTATATTTCAACATTCCCGTTTTGTTCTCAAATGCCAGTCATGTTTTATCACAGCTTGATACACGACTTAAGCTTCTTTATTGGGAACACGAGCCGCAGGCGAGTGTTTCCACAGCTTTTTCGAGTTCTCCTAAACTTTTACGAACAATTCTATAACTCGGTAGCAACACGGAGAACATTTTGTCTATTTTTTTTTGGAAAAACCCGTGACGAAAAGAAGGCCGGAAAACAACTTCTCCACTTTGATCATCAAAAGGTTAATTCTCTTTGCTCGCGTCATCATTACGTCAACAGCTCGTTCTAGTTCTGTGCTTCTATCGAGCTCTGGAAATACGAGTTTTAACCAATCAGCGCGCGTGTTTTCTTAGTTGGGGCTGTTTTCTAATTGTTCATCGAGACACAGTTGATAGGGCGAATTGTTATAAAGCCCTACAAAGTTCTTTGTTGTACATTTTCTTTCGTTATTTTAGCTTTAACCATGTAAAAAACCCTAAGTTGTTTACTTCTGACCGCGCAACAAATGATAAAAACGTTACGGCTGTTGTAACCTAAAAATATTCTATATTGTGCACGGTCGTGGACCTAGAATGCGTTGCAGAGAAACTAAACCCCGGTATACCGGTATACCGGGATTTAGTTTGTCTGCAACGCAGGCTATCGTGGACCTTGCAACATAAATCTTAGCATCTTTGTCTGCTGCTTTGAAGGTTGCCGAGCTCCAAAACCATCTCTCTCTCTGTAAACTATGCTTTAATTAACTGGGTGCTGTACGATAACTGCACTTCCTCTTTTTCTTCCTCTCTTTTACCAGTTTGATTCGTCCATGTACGAGGATGCTCCAGACACGACTGTGTCTCGTTTGTTACAAGTTCCACAGTATGTTGTACTGACTGCAGCTGAGGTCATGTTCTCTGTTACTGGTTTAACATTTGCTTACTCACAGGTGAGTAATTAACAGCCTGTTTGGGTCTGTTTTAAGTTCGTCGCGATCGTTCGTAATCCGTGTTCATCTTTTTCATCCTTAACAATCCTTGTTCGTATAAAGTTGTTTCGAGAAAGGTTGTCTTACAAAAGGGAAAAAGCTTATACGCGACATTGTCGAAAGTACTTATGAGTAATGGTGTTTTTTATGGTTGCTTGATTGAACCTCAAGGTGTTTCAGCATGGTGGAAGGAAACACTGCAAACACCTGTACTCGTTCTTTATTGTCCTTGTTGCTGAATTACCTTGAACCTCAATCAAGCAAAGCGGCTACGTCACGGTATTTTGAATTATTTTGACCAATCAGAAAATTATCTTTAAATTGAAGGAAACCTGAAAATAATACTTTAAAAAGATAGGAAACCACTAAAGACATAATAATATACCATAAGGGAACAAGCAAGGTTAAGGATGGCGAAGATTGACAAGAATTAGAAACAACGAAATTGGAAAATTCAGTCTAAATTTTTCACACTGTTTAACCGTGACGCACCTCTTTTAACTCTTGCTACCCATAATGCCAATCGGCATTGTCGCGTAAGCTTTTACATTTTACATTGTATATTACTTATCTCTGGTTTTTTCTTCTTTTCAGGTTTTCCAAATTAAAATAATTTTTTGTATACCTCAACTGATCTATTTAATCACTATAGCACACTAGCTCGGTTCCTTAACTCATAATATATTCAGTTTAGTGATGTCCACAGAGGTACTGTTATAACTATGATGTCCTTTCTGTCTCACGCTCCTGCCTCTAAGAAGTCCGTCCTTCAGTCTTTCTGGTTGTTGACAGTTGCTTTTGGTGATCTTATGGTGGTTATATTGGCTTCAGTGTTGCCGGCAATGGGAGTGGTAAGTCAATCGAATCACCGGACTGACTGGGTAGCGAAAGAATTTTTAGTCTGTATGAAAAACAATGTATTCTTAAAGCTACAACAGAAGAAGAAGAAAACCTGGTGTTCAGAACTGGCAAGTAAAAGTCAGTTCAAAAACGCAGATGGGAAATGACGTCTAGAGTGTTCCTGGGTAAGAATTCTCGAGAGTTTAACACACCGCCGACTGCGTCTCGAGTTTTCATAATTGTCTCGAATTCTCCATACCCTCTGTTGTGCGTTGGCCCCTTGGTTGGCGTTACATATCTTCGCTACACAGTGCTGACGAGGCCCAAGAAGGCCGAAACAGCTGTCCACTGTTGCGATCCTGGTTTATCATGTTTATCGGTTCTTGTCATGTTGGTGTCTCGAAACGTTTTTCACGTAGTATCAGCCTTGCAGTCTACTGCCTTCATACTGTATTAACAACTTTGTTTTTTCTTTGGAATTTTGCGGTGCAATCGCGGGAGCCATGGGATAAATTGCCGATCGTACAATGTGCCTCCAGTGTAATCTGGTACCCAACCTTCGCTCTGTTTGACACTCTGCAGCTTAGTCGTGGGAGGTCTGGGCTAGATAACAGAAGGAAGATGGTTTTCAGGGGGAATTTTTTTTTTTTGCAGGAAAGAGAGATGTTCTTGTACGAAGGCCTCATGGGCGTGATCGCCATCATCTTTGGAGTCATGCCCTACTTCTACAAGTATGTCACTCCAGAGGAACTTGGAGAACTCGCCAAGGATGAAGAAAAGGAGAAGCTCAACTTAAACGGGATCCAACTGGAGGATCGTTCACCAGAGAGTAACGAAGACAACAGTAAAGTGTGACGCAACTGTACCCAAAGTGTCACGCAACTTAACTTGGAGAACTCGCCAAGGCAACTTTTTTTCTTAGTCAGCTTAAGACTGTTTTACTTTTCAGTCCCTCTCTTTGTAGATTGGTTTACCTCTCAGTTCTTTAAATTACAAGCCTATTTGAAGCCATATCCAATAGTCCTGAGAAAACTTCGAGGGTAGAAGCCTTTATTCTCCACAGCGGTCAAATGCACGGCAAGCATAGTTCTCGTCTAGCTAACGCATGTAAACAGCTCAAATCTTTGTAATCCTTGGCCTGTGTGTAGACAACGACTGTTCAATGACTGCTCTATTGAAAATCGCGAGTTTGATTGGTTCTCTCATATTTCTTTATTCGTTTATGGACAACCATCATTTATAGGGTCTACTAAAACATTTATACTGGCCTCAGTCTCCTTGACTATTCGCTCATAGAAAACTGGTTCTTTAAGTCCAATTTGTAATTAGAACTGAAAAGTACATACCTCTGCTTTGCGATACGCCAAGTTACGTTACGTTAACATGTGTTATCCACCTAGTTTATCGACTCCTAATCTGGATAACTGCTTTCGCTTCAAACCAGCTCTTAAATACTGCTTCGTGGCAACGAAAACACGAAAGCGCGTTCAACTTTCGTATTGCTTTTGGCCGTGCTCAAGGGGGTAGAAGGTGTTAACTGGAAGCTGGGAAATGACGCTTTTTTAACTGATCTGCAAAATTTACGGATAACTGAGTTATGGAAAGCAGATGCTCCTTAGGGGCGTCACGCAGTCTTCCTACCCCACGAAGAGAGAAAGAGGGAGATTGCGTGACGAGTCACTGTAGGAGGCTAAGGAATAGGTCGAGAATTTCTCTCATAACTGAGAAATCGCTGAAAATGTAAGCGCGTTTCCTTCTCCCCCATCCAGACTAACAATAACACAATTTAGTCAATAGCTAAATTAAGCAAAGCTTTCATTATCTCTTGTATTATTATATTGTATTAGTAAACAACCGATAAGTGCCGGAAGGGCGAGAAAGATGGATGATTATCACTAGAATCAATCAAATTATTTTTTTATTCATATCTATTTTAAAAATAATAGCGGTAACTATTTGCAGTTTTGTAAACTTACTTGTTCTTACTGGGGCTCTTGTCTTGTGGGTGAGAAAGGAAGTAAGGCCGCGCAGAAACTGGAAACCAGGTGCACGAATGAAGCGCCCTCGCGCCCAGTTTCTCAATCGACCATTTGTATGTCACTCCTCATTCGGTAAGGTCTGGCCGGTTCACAGTAGCGACATAACATAATCGCTTATGTCGTTAATTTGAACATCGACATGAGGGTGAAGAAAAAAAAAAACACTAAAAATGAAGAAAAACTTGTTGCATCAGCGATTAGACGATATTCGTATTCTCGGAATTGCTGGTTTTCACGTCACGCAAGCAAGCTTAATTATCACGCTAGTGAATACCATTCAATAAATTCTCGGTTTTCACTAGTCATGCGATAAAACTAAAAATCGTAACCATTCAATGAATAAAGTCAAGAATCTTAGATACGATAGATGATTGATACATAAACAACCTCGCCAAGAATCAGGTCTCTGCTGTTTTTCATTCGCGAGTTATTTGCAGAAGTATGTCACCCAAATTTATAGACCTTTGTATGGACACGCCATATTTGTGTCCTGCGGGGGGACACAAACATGTCGGCCGTAAACTAACAGAAACATCTGTCACTGAGTTTTGCTATTGGAACGAAAATCATTGCTCAAGAGTTCGGACACGTTGAAATAAATGGTTCCTATAGTGCAAGCACTGTTTAGGTAGCAAAAACTAAAGCGATAACTCTTCTTTTCACCTCCGCGACAACCTTCTCGGGCCGCCATTATCTTGTCACACAACGCAAAAGCTTGGAAATTCAAACGTGCTCTATTACAATAAGAAGAACCCTGTCGAGCTAAAACATTGTGAAATGTCAATTTCCTATAGGGACTTTTATCTAATGAAACTAAAACCTCAGAAGGAAGGGTAATATTTAATTTTGGAATATGATTACGTCACATGAAAACCAAGAATTGAGTCAAGAAATTGAAATATTGTAGAAGAGTTATAAATAAACAATGTGCCAAAGTTTCTGGCATGTGCGATGTTCTGAACTCGAGTTATTCGGCAAAAGGTATCACTGCAAATTATACTGTTTAGTATGGAGACACCATGTTAGAGCCCGTCTGAGGGACTCCAACATGGCGGCCGGAAACCAGTGGAAACACTGAGTTTACTTTAACTATCTCAAAACGTTTCTTCACTCTGAAAACACGCCAGCAGATATACATGCATCTTTAAAAATAACTTTCACCTGATGAAGGTAAAAATCTAAAATTTTTAATTTTAGTTTTTTCTGACGTTACTTGAAAACCAAGAGAAGGACTGGAACTATCTTGGAATGGAGGCTAATGTTGGGAGTCTTTTTCAAATGCAAATGACATTTATCTCTTTTTAATTAATGATATTCCCCCGCACGAGCCTCTCTTGCAGGCTAGTTCCAGTCCAATACCGAGAATACCAATATCGTCTCTTCTGTTCCTTTTCTTTGACGCGCCTGATCTTTCATCAAGAAGCTAGGAAAACACTCGGCCAGTACCATAATCTTGTCAGCAAGCTTTGTTTGGGATAATATTATCAAATTTACTGCGATGATCACTCTTCATATGTATCTACAACCGTAGTACAAATATGAATTATTTCATATATTCTTCACATCACTTCACTGCACGGGAAAAGTAGTAACTCAATAAATTGACCTCGCTCCCAACGTGTGGCTTCATAGCTCAGTTGGTAGAGCATCGCACCGGTATCGCGGAGGTCACGGGTTCGAATCCCGATGAAACCCTGATTTTTTTTTTTTTTTTTTTTTTTTTTTCAGGCTTCTTCTTTCCAATTGCTTAAATTGGAAAATTTACTGCGATGATCACTCTTCATATATAAATATTATCAAAGGTAAACAGGATTGACATTCCTGGTCACACTTCACCGTGTGGCCCGTTTTTCCACGTGTAGCCCATATTCCCAACTGTGACCCGTTTTGCGAAGTTTGAACCATTATTCCTATTCTCAGCCATTTTTCCATGTCATCCATAAACATGGGGCCCTTGTTCCAAAGCTGTCCCATTCTTTCACATGTAACCGATTTTCCCAGGTGCGAAACTTTTTTTCAAGCGTGATCTACTTTCCTAAGTGTGACCCATATTTTAAATATGACTCATTTTCTCAAGTGTGACCCATTTTTTTTATTTTTTATTTTTTCATGGCGTGATCTATTTTTTCACGGGGTGAATTATTTTCCAAGTGTGACGCATATTTTCAAATTTGACCCATTTTAAGAAGTGTGACCTATTTTCCAATTGTGCTCAATTTTTCTGAGTGTGAACCATTTCGCCAGGAATGAACCACGTTTGTAAGACTCATTGTTTCAAGTTTGACCCACTTTTCTATGTTAACATCATTCTTCCAAGTGTGACCCATTTTTTGAAGTGTTCCCCATTTTCCCAAGTGTGATCTATATTTCCAAGAGTGACCAACTTATGTAACTAGCTGTGACCCATTTTCTTAATTGTGGCCCAATTATCTAAGTGTGAACCCTTTTTCCAAGTATGACCCATTTTTTCAAAGTATGACCAACATTTCTAAATGTAACCCATTTTTCAGCAAGCTACTGTAATAGAATATTCAAAACGATGACGCTCAGTGGATGAGTTTTGGTGGGTTCGGCTTTCATTAACTTGTAAATTAATGATATACACGAAAATGAAAAATTTCTCAAACCCACGCGAAGATATATGGATATTAGACACAAATTACTTGGGCTGGCTGAATCGCTTTGTTGAACGACAAAAATAATTTAATGGTTCTACAGCTTGTTGTATTTTTGGACAGAAAACTCGTTACAATCTCTTCACTGTAAACGTACACATGGGTCCCATTTAGAGAGATACGTCATACTTTGGAAAATGAGTCACACTTAAAAAAATCCGGTTTTTGATCACACTTGGAAAATTGTGTCACACTTGAAAAAATGGGTCACTCTTGGAAAAATAATTCAGACTTAAAAAAGTGGGTCACACTTGGAAAAATGGGTTACATTTAGAAATGTTGGTCATACTTTGAAAAAATGGGTCATACTTGGAAAAAGGGTTCACACTTAGATAATTGGGCCACAATTAAGAAAATGGGTCACAGCTAGTTACATAAGTTGGTCACTCTTGGAAATATAGATCACACTTGGGAAAATGGGGAACACTTCAAAAAATGGGTCACACTTGGAAGAATGATGTTAACATAGAAAAGTGGGTCAAACTTGAAACAATGAGTCTTACAAACGTGGTTCATTCCTGGCGAAATGGTTCACACTCAGAAAAATTGAGCACAATTGGAAAATAGGTCACACTTCTTAAAATGGGTCAAATTTGAAAATATGCGTCACACTTGGAAAATAATTCACCCCGTGAAAAAATAGATCACGCCATGAAAAAATAAAAAATAAAAAAAATGGGTCACACTTGAGAAAATGAGTCATATTTAAAATATGGGTCACACTTAGGAAAGTAGATCACGCTTGAAAAAAAGTTTCGCACCTGGGAAAATCGGTTACATGTGAAAGAATGGGACAGCTTTGGAACAAGGGCCCCATGTTTATGGATGACATGGAAAAATGGCTGAGAATAGGAATAATGGTTCAAACTTCGCAAAACGGGTCACAGTTGGGAATATGGGCTACACGTGGAAAAACGGGCCACACGGTGAAGTGTGACCAGGAATGTCAATCCTGTTTACCTTTGATAATATTTATATATGAAGAGTGATCATCGCAGTAAATTTTCCAATTTAAGCAATTGGAAAGAAGAAGCCTGAAAAAAAAAAAAAAAAAAAAAAAAAAATCAGGGTTTCATCGGGATTCGAACCCGTGACCTCCGCGATACCGGTGCGATGCTCTACCAACTGAGCTATGAAGCCACACGTTGGGAGCGAGGTCAATTTATTGAGTTACTACTTTTCCCGTGCAGTGAAGTGATGTGAAGAATATATGAAATAATTCATATTTGTACTACGGTTGTAGATACATATGAAGAGTGATCATCGCAGTAAATTTGATAATATTATCCCAAACAAAGCTTGCTGACAAGATTATGGTACTGGCCGAGTGTTTTCCTAGCTTCTTGATGAAAGATCAGGCGCGTCAAAGAAAAGGAACAGAAGAGACGATATTGGTATTCTCGGTATTGGACTGGAACTAGCCTGCAAGAGAGGCTCGTGCGGGGGAATATCATTAATTAAAAAGAGATAAATGTCATTTGCATTTGAAAAAGACTCCCAACATTAGCCTCCATTCCAAGATAGTTCCAGTCCTTCTCTTGGTTTTCAAGTAACGTCAGAAAAAACTAAAATTAAAAATTTTAGATTTTTACCTTCATCAGGTGAAAGTTATTTTTAAAGATGCATGTATATCTGCTGGCGTGTTTTCAGAGTGAAGAAACGTTTTGAGATAGTTAAAGTAAACTCAGTGTTTCCACTGGTTTCCGGCCGCCATGTTGGAGTCCCTCAGACGGGCTCTAACATGGTGTCTCCATACTAAACAGTATAATTTGCAGTGATACCTTTTGCCGAATAACTCGAGTTCAGAACATCGCACATGCCAGAAACTTTGGCACATTGTTTATTTATAACTCTTCTACAATATTTCAATTTCTTGACTCAATTCTTGGTTTTCATGTGACGTAATCATATTCCAAAATTAAATATTACCCTTCCTTCTGAGGTTTTAGTTTCATTAGATAAAAGTCCCTATAGGAAATTGACATTTCACAATGTTTTAGCTCGACAGGGTTCTTCTTATTGTAATAGAGCACGTTTGAATTTCCAAGCTTTTGCGTTGTGTGACAAGATAATGGCGGCCCGAGAAGGTTGTCGCGGAGGTGAAAAGAAGAGTTATCGCTTTAGTTTTTGCTACCTAAACAGTGCTTGCACTATAGGAACCATTTATTTCAACGTGTCCGAACTCTTGAGCAATGATTTTCGTTCCAATAGCAAAACTCAGTGACAGATGTTTCTGTTAGTTTACGGCCGACATGTTTGTGTCCCCCCGCAGGACACAAATATGGCGTGTCCATACAAAGGTCTATAAATTTGGGTGACATACTTCTGCAAATAACTCGCGAATGAAAAACAGCAGAGACCTGATTCTTGGCGAGGTTGTTTATGTATCAATCATCTATCGTATCTAAGATTCTTGACTTTATTCATTGAATGGTTACGATTTTTAGTTTTATCGCATGACTAGTGAAAACCGAGAATTTATTGAATGGTATTCACTAGCGTGATAATTAAGCTTGCTTGCGTGACGTGAAAACCAGCAATTCCGAGAATACGAATATCGTCTAATCGCTGATGCAACAAGTTTTTCTTCATTTTTAGTGTTTTTTTTTTTCTTCACCCTCATGTCGATGTTCAAATTAACGACATAAGCGATTATGTTATGTCGCTACTGTGAACCGGCCAGACCTTACCGAATGAGGAGTGACATACAAATGGTCGATTGAGAAACTGGGCGCGAGGGCGCTTCATTCGTGCACCTGGTTTCCAGTTTCTGCGCGGCCTTACTTCCTTTCTCACCCACAAGACAAGAGCCCCAGTAAGAACAAGTAAGTTTACAAAACTGCAAATAGTTACCGCTATTATTTTTAAAATAGATATGAATAAAAAAATAATTTGATTGATTCTAGTGATAATCATCCATCTTTCTCGCCCTTCCGGCACTTATCGGTTGTTTACTAATACAATATAATAATACAAGAGATAATGAAAGCTTTGCTTAATTTAGCTATTGACTAAATTGTGTTATTGTTAGTCTGGATGGGGGAGAAGGAAACGCGCTTACATTTTCAGCGATTTCTCAGTTATGAGAGAAATTCTCGACCTATTCCTTAGCCTCCTACAGTGACTCGTCACGCAATCTCCCTCTTTCTCTCTTCGTGGGGTAGGAAGACTGCGTGACGCCCCTAAGGAGCATCTGCTTTCCATAACTCAGTTATCCGTAAATTTTGCAGATCAGTTAAAAAAGCGTCATTTCCCAGCTTCCAGTTAACACCTTCTACCCCCTTGAGCACGGCCAAAAGCAATACGAAAGTTGAACGCGCTTTCGTGTTTTCGTTGCCACGAAGCAGTATTTAAGAGCTGGTTTGAAGCGAAAGCAGTTATCCAGATTAGGAGTCGATAAACTAGGTGGATAACACATGTTAACGTAACGTAACTTGGCGTATCGCAAAGCAGAGGTATGTACTTTTCAGTTCTAATTACAAATTGGACTTAAAGAACCAGTTTTCTATGAGCGAATAGTCAAGGAGACTGAGGCCAGTATAAATGTTTTAGTAGACCCTATAAATGATGGTTGTCCATAAACGAATAAAGAAATATGAGAGAACCAATCAAACTCGCGATTTTCAATAGAGCAGTCATTGAACAGTCGTTGTCTACACACAGGCCAAGGATTACAAAGATTTGAGCTGTTTACATGCGTTAGCTAGACGAGAACTATGCTTGCCGTGCATTTGACCGCTGTGGAGAATAAAGGCTTCTACCCTCGAAGTTTTCTCAGGACTATTGGATATGGCTTCAAATAGGCTTGTAATTTAAAGAACTGAGAGGTAAACCAATCTACAAAGAGAGGGACTGAAAAGTAAAACAGTCTTAAGCTGACTAAGAAAAAAAGTTGCCTTGGCGAGTTCTCCAAGTTAAGTTGCGTGACACTTTGGGTACAGTTGCGTCACACTTTACTGTTGTCTTCGTTACTCTCTGGTGAACGATCCTCCAGTTGGATCCCGTTTAAGTTGAGCTTCTCCTTTTCTTCATCCTTGGCGAGTTCTCCAAGTTCCTCTGGAGTGACATACTTGTAGAAGTAGGGCATGACTCCAAAGATGATGGCGATCACGCCCATGAGGCCTTCGTACAAGAACATCTCTCTTTCCTGCAAAAAAAAAAAATTCCCCCTGAAAACCATCTTCCTTCTGTTATCTAGCCCAGACCTCCCACGACTAAGCTGCAGAGTGTCAAACAGAGCGAAGGTTGGGTACCAGATTACACTGGAGGCACATTGTACGATCGGCAATTTATCCCATGGCTCCCGCGATTGCACCGCAAAATTCCAAAGAAAAAACAAAGTTGTTAATACAGTATGAAGGCAGTAGACTGCAAGGCTGATACTACGTGAAAAACGTTTCGAGACACCAACATGACAAGAACCGATAAACATGATAAACCAGGATCGCAACAGTGGACAGCTGTTTCGGCCTTCTTGGGCCTCGTCAGCACTGTGTAGCGAAGATATGTAACGCCAACCAAGGGGCCAACGCACAACAGAGGGTATGGAGAATTCGAGACAATTATGAAAACTCGAGACGCAGTCGGCGGTGTGTTAAACTCTCGAGAATTCTTACCCAGGAACACTCTAGACGTCATTTCCCATCTGCGTTTTTGAACTGACTTTTACTTGCCAGTTCTGAACACCAGGTTTTCTTCTTCTTCTGTTGTAGCTTTAAGAATACATTGTTTTTCATACAGACTAAAAATTCTTTCGCTACCCAGTCAGTCCGGTGATTCGATTGACTTACCACTCCCATTGCCGGCAACACTGAAGCCAATATAACCACCATAAGATCACCAAAAGCAACTGTCAACAACCAGAAAGACTGAAGGACGGACTTCTTAGAGGCAGGAGCGTGAGACAGAAAGGACATCATAGTTATAACAGTACCTCTGTGGACATCACTAAACTGAATATATTATGAGTTAAGGAACCGAGCTAGTGTGCTATAGTGATTAAATAGATCAGTTGAGGTATACAAAAAATTATTTTAATTTGGAAAACCTGAAAAGAAGAAAAAACCAGAGATAAGTAATATACAATGTAAAATGTAAAAGCTTACGCGACAATGCCGATTGGCATTATGGGTAGCAAGAGTTAAAAGAGGTGCGTCACGGTTAAACAGTGTGAAAAATTTAGACTGAATTTTCCAATTTCGTTGTTTCTAATTCTTGTCAATCTTCGCCATCCTTAACCTTGCTTGTTCCCTTATGGTATATTATTATGTCTTTAGTGGTTTCCTATCTTTTTAAAGTATTATTTTCAGGTTTCCTTCAATTTAAAGATAATTTTCTGATTGGTCAAAATAATTCAAAATACCGTGACGTAGCCGCTTTGCTTGATTGAGGTTCAAGGTAATTCAGCAACAAGGACAATAAAGAACGAGTACAGGTGTTTGCAGTGTTTCCTTCCACCATGCTGAAACACCTTGAGGTTCAATCAAGCAACCATAAAAAACACCATTACTCATAAGTACTTTCGACAATGTCGCGTATAAGCTTTTTCCCTTTTGTAAGACAACCTTTCTCGAAACAACTTTATACGAACAAGGATTGTTAAGGATGAAAAAGATGAACACGGATTACGAACGATCGCGACGAACTTAAAACAGACCCAAACAGGCTGTTAATTACTCACCTGTGAGTAAGCAAATGTTAAACCAGTAACAGAGAACATGACCTCAGCTGCAGTCAGTACAACATACTGTGGAACTTGTAACAAACGAGACACAGTCGTGTCTGGAGCATCCTCGTACATGGACGAATCAAACTGGTAAAAGAGAGGAAGAAAAAGAGGAAGTGCAGTTATCGTACAGCACCCAGTTAATTAAAGCATAGTTTACAGAGAGAGAGATGGTTTTGGAGCTCGGCAACCTTCAAAGCAGCAGACAAAGATGCTAAGATTTATGTTGCAAGGTCCACGATAGCCTGCGTTGCAGACAAACTAAATCCCGGTATACCGGTATACCGGGGTTTAGTTTCTCTGCAACGCATTCTAGGTCCACGACCGTGCACAATATAGAATATTTTTAGGTTACAACAGCCGTAACGTTTTTATCATTTGTTGCGCGGTCAGAAGTAAACAACTTAGGGTTTTTTACATGGTTAAAGCTAAAATAACGAAAGAAAATGTACAACAAAGAACTTTGTAGGGCTTTATAACAATTCGCCCTATCAACTGTGTCTCGATGAACAATTAGAAAACAGCCCCAACTAAGAAAACACGCGCGCTGATTGGTTAAAACTCGTATTTCCAGAGCTCGATAGAAGCACAGAACTAGAACGAGCTGTTGACGTAATGATGACGCGAGCAAAGAGAATTAACCTTTTGATGATCAAAGTGGAGAAGTTGTTTTCCGGCCTTCTTTTCGTCACGGGTTTTTCCAAAAAAAAATAGACAAAATGTTCTCCGTGTTGCTACCGAGTTATAGAATTGTTCGTAAAAGTTTAGGAGAACTCGAAAAAGCTGTGGAAACACTCGCCTGCGGCTCGTGTTCCCAATAAAGAAGCTTAAGTCGTGTATCAAGCTGTGATAAAACATGACTGGCATTTGAGAACAAAACGGGAATGTTGAAATATAGCCTGCGTAGTGCGAGTGCTTTTGTTTTGGTAGCGAAGCCGTTAACGTGAGTGTCGAAGCCGTGAGAGGATTGGTGAAGAGTCGAGTTGAATTCAGCCCGCGAGGGAATATGGCGGCTCCGCCGCTCGCCCGCTCACGAATCCCGCCAGCTACGTACCTAGTTGAAATAACGAGCCGCAGACGAGTGTTTTCTAGATTTCTACAGTGTTCTCGAATGTGCAGAGTGTTTTATCACAGTGTAATACACGGCTTAAGCTTCTTCATTTGCTTTATGATAAAAATTTTATACGCCGCAAGTAGAAACAACAAATCACACAGATCGACAAACTGGCACAATGTAATAACACTAATTAAAAGTGCTACATTCCTCGTCTTCAAAACTTTCTGCTGCTGCGCAGAGAACTACATCACAAATTTCTTCAAAGAAAATGTTTTTCGCCATCTCAAAATGTCGACTGGAGGTAATGTGGTAAGGAACAATAAAACACGCTTTTTCGATATTTTATACTGACAAAACATGGGTTTTTGACCAATCAGAGCGCGATGACCTACCAGGCCTGCGTAGTAGCCATCGCAAGTTACCCAAAAGGTTGCTGGTGCCAGCCTCAACATATATCATAAATTTGAGAAACACACTCCTGTTCAACGATGAAACACGCTGAGTGCGTCCGAAGTTCAACCATGGTTTTCTGAGAGAAGCAAGGAGTATTTTCAGTAGTCCCTGAATAAACAGTGGCATAATTTGACCGATTGCTAGCGGAATAGTTTTTTTACCTTGCCAGAGTCGGGTTCATCCTTAGGCGGGTGAATAACCACAGTGTAACCTCCAATATTACCAAACTTGATTTTCCTGTTTTGCTCCTTGAAGAAAAAAAAAATGCAGCGCTTTACCGCTCTTTAGCCAGTTACATGTTTTCATGGCAAAAAATTGGGTGACATTTGCTTCAGATTTTTCTTTTCGTCCCCAGGCCCCCGAAAAACGACCCGAAAATCGCAGAAAAACAGCAAAATTTTGAGCGTAAGTTTAAATTTCGCCCTATGTAAAGTTACTTTTTCAAGGTGTACGGTTGGATTTAAGAAATGTAACTATCCTTCCATCTAGAAATATTAAAATTTATCTGAATATTAAAAAAAAAATCCATGTAAATCGGGCTTTGAAGTTGCGAAACTCGATAGCAGCCGTGACCGATCCGTGATGAAATCCCGTCCGCGGTCAATACTAAAAAGCGGTTTAAGTCAATCGCCTTATGCGTTTGTCAAAATGTACGGTCGGATTTGAAAGGCCTGGAATCTAGTGATTATTTTGATATCAAACTTACAAAGATTGGATAGAAAAAGTCCATGTAAATCGGCGAATTACTTCGAGGGTATTTAATGTAGCATTCGAAAACTGCATACGGCTTGCAGTTGGCATTTTGCTTCGCTGTGCCCGATTTGGGACTCGTTTTTACCTCCATTCATGGCAAAATGTACACAAAGAGCCTAGGGATATTCGAAAACATTCTTCGGACAAGATTGTTGAAGGTCCAAGCTTTCAATGACCGAGTAAGTTTCACTTTTACTTCTATAATATACAGTAGGAAGGCTAACAATAGACGAGTCATGGAGTTCGTGATGTTGTTGTCACGTTTCTGCTGGATGACTCTTTCGAGCTGTTTTGTTCGTGTGTTTATTCTCCGAGCTACAAACTTTAGTTATATTTTGTTTCTCTTCAACATAATAAGCAAATCACGTTCATTTGTACTGTTTAGCTATCAAATAAAGAAACTTTGGGCAAATGTCTCGCTCGTGAGGGCAATTTTTTGGCATGCACTCTGGTTTCATTGGCTCTCAATTACAATACCTTCAGACAAAGTAATTGGTTAAAACTACCTTTAATTTACTCCTATTAGGCGAAGAAAGCTACCATCAGAAGAAGGAAAGAGAAAAAAAATATATCCTGATTTACAGTGGCCTAGCTTGTGCTAATACTCACCACAGATTGAAACTTAGTGTTTAGATAACACCTAGCGGAGAAAATAGCAAAACAATTACTAACTTAGTCTTTTTGCATACAAGCCAAGCGGTCTATTAGGCCGCAGCTGATCCTAGTTTCTGTAGCACTAAGCGACTAGGAGAATTTCTACTCCCCCCTGGATGGGATGCTAGTCCATCGCAGGGTTACCCCCGGCATTAAATTCGCCGGTACCCATTTAAAGACACACCGCGTAGGAAAGAGGTACTGCGAGAGTTAAGTGTCATTGTCAGAGAAAACCGGGCAGGACCAAAAGATCGAGGTCGGCCGTTTACCTTCATCTTTTCACAGTATAAAAGCTATCCGAAAACATTAACAACCATGATATTTGCCGAGTAAGGCGTTCGTTTTTCTTCGAGATATTACCACATCATGATTTTGGCCTCTCAAGCGGTCTAAAATGGCCGAAATTTCGGGCAACTTTAGGTGAGCCTAAAAGATACCTCGTACATATCCCAGAAACTCTTATTTTCGTGCGATAATATTTGGCCCCTTATTAGTTTACTGAGATATATTTGAAGTTTTTCACTTTAATTTTACGGTTTTTACGAGGTGCCAAATATCATCGCCGAATCGCTAAGGAGCGTGACCCAAATTTTAGCCATTTTCAGTGAGTCGTTTTTCAAAAGTGCGGTAGATTATTTCCACAGAAAGACGATTTTCTGATATTCTTTTACACTGATATCAATATTCAGTTTAGTCAAAATTGATATCTACAAGCAAATCGGAGTAATTGGTCTCGGAAAGTCGAAAAAAAATCATTGTTAAGACATATTTCCCGCCAAATGTTTAGCGAATAATATCACCTTATTCAGACTTTCTGCGATTGTTATCCCCGATTTGCTGAAAGATCTGCGCAAAATAGTTAGCTGGACTGAAAAACAGAATATCGGGATTAACTTGTACAAACATTTCAAAGTCGCCACTGAATTCTTGCCATTAGCAAGACTGAATTTTCCCGCGAAAATTCTATTTTTAACGTCACGGTGCATGGAAAAACAAAATAAATCCTCAGTTCGATGGTCTTATTTGTTGTTGCGTAGAACAAACTGCAAATTAATAGGGAGCGAAGGCTCATTTTCAATTTAATTTTGGGACCACCGCAAACGTTTTGTTTACATTTCTCCGAGTTTTTGCGGAAGGCGTGACGCGTTACAGATTCAAAGTTTAGACGACAGCACCGTAATGTCGATCTCACTTAAAGGGGTCATCTTGGTCTTTAAATCGTTAACTGTTCTTTCGAAACAGAAAAATCGTTTGGCAGTGCGGGTGTTGGGTCAGGTTTTCTTCAATTATTAGCATGCAAATGAGATAGAGGAGCACAGGCGTCAGAGGTGGTGTCTAATGTGCATTGTGTAGCTAGATGTAAACAATGAGGAAACCGGTTACGACGAAACTTCCCTGCTATAGAGTGTGTGCACTGTCACGCAATAAAAAATAAAATCAAAAACTATGCAATGGATAAAGTCAAAAAATTGTGATATTTTAGACAGTTTTCCAAGTTTAAGGTGTTAGCGTTGTCCCAAAGCTGAGATATTAGTAGTAAAATATTACGCACAAAATTACAGAGCCAATTATGGAGCCGCCATATTGGAGGACCTCTTTAGTCCTCCAACATGGCGGCCAGTAAATAGTGTAAACATCTGGAACCTAGTTTGGCTATCTAGTCGACTGATTATCTTAACCGAACCAAAAAATATTTACAAAAGCACTTTTCCTGATACTTAAACTCCTAAAATGGCCAGAAATCACGAGATAAGTGTATATTATCACGCACCGCCATAACTTCGAAATTCAAAATGTGCTGATTTCCAAACGAAGGATGCTATTAAGCTGAAAAGTTGTAAACAGGAATAATTTTGGATGAGGATAAAACATTTAGTGGCTCTTTAGTTTTGGATTTGAGAATTTGATGACGTCACGTGCACACACTCGTATCTGGCCAACGAAAGGATCATAAAGGACAGACCACTTAAATAAACATCTCAATACGTGTAATCTTTGCTCAGTCATTCAAAGGCTTTTAAGATGTCTCGAGATCTCAGACCCGGAAAACTCTTCTGAATTCAGCAGAATTAATCGAAGCACTGAGGATCCATGGTAAAAAAAAAAATTATCCGAAACCGTCACGCAAGGAAACTCGCGCCATTGTAACTAAACTTGGCTCAAATGGCTTCCAAGCATAAAATAAATTTGATAAATTTGATTTATACTGATAAAGCAACCAAACATTCATTTGAATGGTGGGTATTATTTTCGTGATCTGAGCAGTGGAATCTATCATCTTTAGCCTGCAGAACAGGCGGATTTGTTTTGCGTCGATTTTCGCCTCTGTTCGGTTAAATACGCAAAAAATAAAAATTACGCCTGTTCTGCAGACTTATCACCTTGAGATGTTTTTTTTTCCCTTCTCTCTGCAAATTCTGCCTATGACATTGTATCGACGAACAGTAAACAGGACTTTTTAAAACACTCTTAGGTAAGCACGCTCTGCTTGTCATATTTTTGGCGTCCTGAGTTTTCCAGACACGCAGAAAGTGAGTTTTTTCGGGTCTGAGCTTTTGATACACCCAGAGGGTCTCAATTTTACGGGTCTGAGGTCCGGGTAGTTACATGCAAATGTCGAAAAATTAAAAACCACTCTATTTAAACCTTAACTCTTTTTCTTTTAATCATCGTGCGCCGGCGAATGATGACTTAACATGTGTGCTTTTTCATAAGGGACGGACCATTAGAAAAGTGACAAGGGAAATTGCCAAGAAAAAAAATTCGTGCAAAGAAGAAGGTAAAGAAAAAAAGTTCATGCAGAAGGAAGGTCCAGGTCCGGTTGCTATGGCGTGACGTCATTTATCTGTTAGGTTGCTGTCATGGCAAGAATTTTGCGGTTCTATTGTGGTTTGCGATAATTGCTTTCAATAAAAGAAACTGTGTACTATAAGTAACCTGGTAATTTTCAGATATGATCTGGCCGCATAATTTATATTTTTATAATAAATTTTCACAACGCGGGATTATTGTTCGCTTACACATAATAGAGATTTCGACTTCCAATGAACTCGTCATCGGTAATTGCAAACGGGCACAAAACGAGACTTGCCTCCCGAATTAGAAGATATGGTGTTTCTCCTGACGCATTTGTGCGAAATTGATCCAGTTTTCAGTCGAATTTTCCTCGTGCACAGGGGCACCCAACGAGAAACTTCGATGAAATATCTGTTCGGGAGAGTCTACCCGTTCTAAGACTTTCGGATAATGCATTGCCAAAAAGCTACTGATTTCTTACTAAAACTTCACCTAAAACATTCGGAACCAGAGAAATGCAGGAAAAAACAGTCCCTTAGAATTTCGGAAGGGATATTTTTGAAATTTCTGGCTCTAAAAAAGATCGCCAAGCATTTTCGGGTAAGAAAAAAGTTCGCAGAGAAGTTCTTCGAAGGTAACGTTCAGCTAGCAAATTCTGAAATGAAGAGTTCATTCCCTAAAATTTTCGGGCACTTCAATCTTTAGCTAAGAAATCCGAACAGATCAAATTTTTCTAGCTGATTAAAACAACTCCTTAAACAGTCTTTAAACATTACAAGGAGCCCAGAAATATCCCTTAGAGGCTTTTTTTGCTTAATTTGATCGTCGGGTGCCCCTGCGTGGAGTTAAAGAAGGCGCGTTTGTTTTCCTTTCGCGGGAAGAACAACGAAGAAGCTGCCCCTGGATATACGTTTGGATTTGTTGTTGCGGCAAACCATTAAACAGTTGTTGAAAACCAAACAAAACCGACAACCGCGATTAGCTTGTACATGAATTCAATCACCTGAGAACGACAGAGAGAACCAAAAAGTGTCTTCAGCTAGCGCTAGCCGTGACCAATCTCGTAGAGCATCGAATCAAGTCAACAAGACGAAGGTACCAAGTTATATCATTAGATTAATCTTTCATTTATATGATAATTAACTTACACGGATTGTCATGCTTTTAGATAGTATGGGGACTAGACAGGTACTAAAAAACACTGTTTTCATTTGTGAGTTAGACCCTATACTGAGTCCATCGTACAATAGTTTTCTGAAAGACAATTATTTCGGATACATAGAAAATCCGTATAGGTACATATTATAAATGCTCTCTGGTTTGCCCACGCAAACGTCCACGTAGAATTGACGTTGCCGAGGGTTAGAGGATATTTTCGGGTTCACCCAGGCTGAAGTCCATGCTACACAGTTGCTGATGAGTGCTTCAAAATATGTAACACAATCGTCAAAATTATTTTTCCGACGTGCGTGACGTACATTATAGGAACATGTTACATATCATTTAAGGTTCACCCAGGCTGAAGTTCACGAGTAATTTGAGATATGTAACAAAATCGTGATAGAGATTTTTCC
>JAHPZR010022390.1:5000-12500 GCA_019787425.1 Platygyra sinensis
ACGAGGCATTAACTAGGACGACTCCAAAGGCTACAACTTGCAAAATTAAAACGGGATGCATCTGTAAAGGGAAAGAAAGAAAGAGCTCTAGAAACACATAACATGTGATTTAATCAAATGATAATTTAAAATCACTTTTCAAGTTAATTTTACACATCTGCAGAAATTATATTGACCATCTTTATGCTTTTATTGAATCTGCAAGAACGATTCAGTGTAGTATGAGGGCTATTAGACATGGCTTTATTTGTAAAAGAATGTATTAGCACCGTGAATACAGCGTCACAGAAAGCACTTGTCTCGATCTTTTTCGCTTGGGTGGTTTGTTTCTAATTTTAGAGCATGTGACTTGAGAATTCGTACATTCAAATTTTCAAATATTCGTGTAAATCTGAATTTACACGTGGCTTTATTGGGAAAACAAACCTCCCATGCTAGGAGGTCTGTCAATGATAAGCTAACTTGAACGACTAGAACCACTTTTCATCTCTAATTTTTAAATTTTTGTTTTCTTTCGTTAACAATATCACAAAAAGTTTGTTAACACGCCATCGTCACGCTTGGTGTTACTCCTCACACTTTGTGTTTACTTTGTTATATTTCATTGTCTATAGAATGAAACAACAATGAACTAACGAAGCGCTTCTATGGTACTAAAGAGAAGCACCAATATAATGTTGCTATATGCGTCATGATCATAATTTTATTACAATTAAGTAAACGTATGTAAAACGAGGTGAATATATGAGATTTATGTGCCCACAACTGGGACAAATTATTCGTAATGATCAAATATTAGACCACGACATTTGTTGACAAGTATTCCTGCATGACTGGTTTTAAAAACGTCAGTTTTTGTTTTGGATTAAATCAGTTATAACCGACTGCGAAATTTGCAATTATGTGAACGTACCCATACCTTCTCTGTACCAGCCAGTCTCGTTGTACATGTTCTTTAACAGATAATCTTTCTAGCTTTTGTATTTGAGCTATAGATCTGAAATTTAGCAGACATCATTTCTGTATTTTTGACCTTAAAACTGTCCTTTTCTTATTCTATCCATCATACTAAAAACAAAAAATAAAATGTACGTGGTAAGTTTTAATTATTTCAAATATACTATAGGGTCGAATTAGTACATGGATACAGGTGTGCGTGACTTAGAAGTTGCTTATTTTTAGGCTAATTCTATCTGATCTAATGAGATATGTAGCAAAGATCTATCAAATAGGCCTATATATGCTGCGTTAAACACACATAACTTAGATATGATTCTTCAACTTAAATACATGCCGATAGTGATGAATCCGGCCAGAATCGCCTCGAGTGACTGAAAATCCTAGAAATGCTATGGTCTGTGATACACCTTACCTTCAATACGAGTTCGGTGACCCCCGATCGTTTTTAATCTAATCTTACCATTTTCTACCTGCAGTTAAAGTTTCAAAAAAATCTGTACGTGGGAAGTTTTGGACGCGAACGTCCTTTAAAGTTAAACGTGGCAATAAACACCACCTTGAGGGCGAAATATGGCTCAATTTATTTACGGGATAGACTAGGCTTCGTCTTTGTATGGAATTTTGTTTCGATAGTCTCAAATCACTCTGAACCACACATTTAGTAGATTTTGTCAAAATAAACTTGCTGGAGCTTGGAAATATAACGGAAATCGCCACAGTCTACAAAGAGAGACCCCAGACAATGGGCGACAATAGTAGTTTGATATTTTTAGAAAATAACGCTTTTTGATATTTAACCTCTTATTCTATTTTATTTGTATCTAGTGTTAATTCTCTAATATCCCCGACCCCTCGATTCAATGATGTGTAGGCGCTGTGGTGTGTGCAGTCTTAGATATACAAAAACCAGCAATGCTCGGAAATCGAATTCTACTGCGAAGTGTGTCAACGCTTTTGTCGCTCATTGTAGCATCAGCAGTTTGGGGCGCATAATTGCCATATATATAATCACCCGGGGTACAAACATTTACAAAGAAAGGCAATATAGCAATATTTTGCGACCAACCATGAACTATTAGCGGGGGGATTGTATTTATTTTCTGAGGGGGAGAGGGTTGGGTGATGTCAATATACCTAGTTTATATTGGGTGACATTCTATGAATTCTATTTTGTAGTGGTTTTAAATGTTATTATCTTATAACTGGGCTACAAAGCGTTAATAAATCTGACAGATGTATCTAAGCCTCATTAATAAGAATGTTTGAACAAAGTTCCTATCTGTGCTTTTTCACGGATTTCTACTGGCCACACTTGCCTCTCGTTGACTATTTCTTTTCCTTATCTAATTATAGCCAGATGCCACTATATCTAATATTACTCTCCTTTCCCCAAAAAATGAAGTCAAATGCATTTCAGTTGATGTTTTGATTATCATTGAAATTAGTCATATTTGTCTCTTTCTCTCTTGTATTTGACTTTTTTCAATTTTTCAACGGTTTCCAAGAAAACTTATGCAAATAGAAACATCTTAAAATATACTTCGTAACTAAACAAATGTCATTTTGTGGATATAATAACGATATTATATTGGTGTTTGTATTTTGTACCATAGAAGCGCTTCAAATAAAGGCGTGAAAATACTTTGTTTATTGTTATATTATTCTATAAAGAATGAAATATGAAAAAGGGTAAAAACAAAGTGTGAGGAGTTACACCAAGCTTAACAATGGCGTGTTAACAAACTTTCTGTGCTGTTATTATGGAACGGAAACAAAAATAAATAGCTTGAGATGAAAATGTGCTTTATCATTAATAGACCTCTTCAGCTTGGGAGGTTTATTTTAACATTTAGCGGTGACGTCAATGTTGTTGAGAGATGATCAAATCGTTTATTTTTATCTCACATAAGCCTCGGTGCCCAGACAGGAGTTTAAAATGTCGTAACTATATGATGGCATGTTTATGGAACATGTCTTCTCAGAAGAGAATATTCATCTGGAGTAAAAGCAACAAACAAACTGCGATTTTAAACATAACGAGATAACGCATGTTGTAAAAACTTTCATTTATGAACTTGACGTTTCGTACGGCTCCAAAATACATCTTCAGAAGTATCGGTTACCAAAACTACAGTTAAATTTAAACACGAAGGCTAATACCAAATAAAGAAAGTAATGACAATGAAACTAGGTCTGCTTATTTTCATTTACTTTTTCATTGTCATTACTTTCCTCATTTGGTATTAGTCTTCGTGTTTAAATTTAACTGTAGTTTTGGTAACCGTTACTTCTGAAGATGTATATATTGGAGCATACGAAACGTCCAGTCATGTTTGTTATTTTTACTCAAGTTGAAATGGCCGAAGAATAAGAATGTCTACGAGAAGATTTATGTCCCATCAGAAAATAAGAATTTTAAAGGCACAAAAAAGCGTTCTTTCAAATAAATTTGTATTATTAATTTTCTCATTTTCCAGCTCTAACTGGTCTCCAATTAAAATACAAATAAATATTCAGCTCCAACTGTTGTTAGAGTATACACCAGCAGAGACTTTCACTGGGACAAATCTTTACTAAATAATGGTGTCCGCTAACAAACTCCACTGTGAAGGCAACTTAATTATATTAGGGCTGAATGATGGTTGAACATTTTACTTCAAGCCGACAATCGTTCTTTACAATATTATAGTGTATTTTGTACTCCCGCCCTGCAAGAGCCTGGGTCCGTCAATAGTGTCCTTTACGTTCTGTTACGTCAGATTTACGCGCTTTTGGATCAGGTCCGCCATGTGCAGTCGATGTAGCGTTGTATTTGATGTGTTCACTAAAGCTTCAGTGCTTGACAAATATTGGTGTCATTAACCCGAGCTTTTCATGTTTTAATCAAGCAACATAAATATCAACTCTGAATATCGGAATGGTATTACACGATTAACTATCTTACGAAATTTGAGTCCAATGTCCTAAAAGATAGTTGGGGTGCCCGTGCTCGTTGGTGAGCTATAGCCATTTCCCAACTGACAGAGCTCAATATCAGGGCAAACCGCCATGTTTTTAATATGCGCGTGCTCGAGGGCGCGCTAAATGACGCCATAAATTATGCGCAGAAAGGATGCGCAGTGCAAATGTGAGGAATAACCTTAAGTCAAAAGGCTAGAATTTTCCCTAGTCTATAGGGAAAATAATCCTTATTAACAACACAGTAAGCTTACAGCCCGCCATTTTATTTCATTCGATTTCCATGCTATTTTGAATGGTGTTTCCTAGGCTTATCTGAGAGGATTAAGCCCGAATTACAGTAAACCGGTGGAAGTAGCACAAACGTTAGCTTGACATCAAATCAAAATCTGTGATTTACATTTTTCTACAAAACCTCAGACTTGTTATATTTTAGATGTAGTTACAGGGAAGAACGTGCAATCCAATTATGACGAGGCAAAATGATACTGGCTTTTAAAAACTAGAAAGCTTATCTCAGTTGAATAAACAATATAATTCAATTTAAAATAATCGAAGTAGAACTAATACGAAAACTTACTGAGTGGGCAAAGGTCTCTGAATTGAAAGAGATTAAACACGTAGCGCTTTTTGTGATTTCGACGCTCAGAATAAATACAAATGAAGAAGACACAAGTAACAGTATTGGAAAAGTGCTTAAGTCGTCGTACATGGTCTCACTCAACTGTGCGATCATGTCTGATTTTTCTTGCCGCATTGGGGATGAATGCAAAGCTCACTGTGGCGACTTAAGGTGGGCGGAATATGTCTTCGTAATTGAAGAATCTGTGTGTTTGATAAGGGCCATCTGTTTAAGGTTACAAATGTCATTGTCTCCACTGTTGTTATCCACTTCCACAATCGTTAGATGGCCCTATTTGAAAAGAATTATTTCACGGTATTACTTCCTTCCCGATACATATCATCATCATCATCATCATTTGTTTACATATCAGCACGAACTCAGCTTGGGGTATATATTTATCAACCAATCAAGCCGCAAACTGCATGTGCTTTTAACATACTTTTCGATACTGGTTTGTGTGAATAAGTGTCGTTGATATTGGGTTATATTTTATAGATAAACACTAACTAAGAGCCATATAATTCACATTATCTCATAAAGGGGCTTCGCGGAGGAAACGACTTGCCAACGTTTTATTCAATAAGGATCGTATTTTAAGGTACGTTTACAGAAGATTCATTACCCTTCCATCAAACAAGCGTTCTTTCTTTTCAATGAAACATTGCAATCTTTATGCTGGTTACAATCGAAGATGAAGGAAAATTAAGAGGGAAGGCAACTCAACAAGATTTATTGACTTTTGGCAATCATTCACATTCTCAAACCTTAAAATAACATGTCGAGAGGAGAGTCCTTCAGCACGTCAATTAAAAATACGAACTTGTTGTTCGCTTTTTTTTTTTTTTGCTTTTTGTGGTCCCGTATCGTCAACGTATAGAGTGCTGGAAACGTAAGCATAAAACAAGTAAGGATACAGGCGAGAGAAGCAACGCGCCATCTAAATACTAAATCTCTTACGATATTGTTAGTTAACAAACCATTGTGATATTTCCAAAGCATCATCGACAATAACCAGATATTTTAAGGTGATTACATAATGTATTTATAGTCACCAAAGGTACAATATCAGTTAGGACTACCTATTGAACACAAAGTAGCAATTCTAATGTTCCATTCAGTGCAAACCATTTCATTCTGCATAGGGAAATTGAGTGATAAATAACAAAGATGTATTGGACGCAATGTTGATGCAAAATCTTGATTAACTAAATAGAATTATTTGGTATCTCAGATTCCTACAAATGCATGCATAGTTGCTTGGATAATTTATGTAATGAGAGAAATAATAATAATAATAATAATAATAACAATAATAACAATAATAACAACAATAATAATAATAATAATACTAATAATAATAATGATTTTTAAATGAAATTAAGTGTGTTGGTAGGAGACGGCAACAGCTCATATGGCATTCTTTGTAATTCTTGACAGAATAACCAACTGAGCTATCGTAGCGTGGCACGAAAACCGTAATTATTTAGACTTTACCAATTATGCACACATACGCTTTACAAAATTAATAATTACTCAGCTATAATAATAATCATCATCATCATCGTCATCATCATCATCATAATAATAATAATAACAATAATAGTAAGATAAACACTACATATCTTACATTAAATATTTGAAATCATTATAAAATATAGGATTACATCAAATAAAAACAAAAAGGACAGTTTTAAGGTCAAAAATACAGAAATGATGTCTGCTAAATTTCAGATCTATAGCTCAAATACAAAAGCTAGAAAGATTATCTGTTAAAGAACATGTACAACGAGACTGGCTGGTACAGAGAAGGTATGGGTACGTTCACATAATTGCAAATTTCGCAGTCGGTTATAACTGATTTAATCCAAAACAAAAACTGACGTTTTTAAAACCAGTCATGCAGGAATACTTGTCAACAAATGTCGTGGTCTAATATTTGATCATTACGAATAATTTGTCCCAGTTGTGGGCACATAAATCTCATATATTCACCTCGTTTTACATACGTTTACTTAATTGTAATAAAATTATGATCATGACGCATATAGCAACATTATATTGGTGCTTCTCTTTAGTACCATAGAAGCGCTTCGTTAGTTCATTGTTGTTTCATTCTATAGACAATGAAATATAACAAAGTAAACACAAAGTGTGAGGAGTAACACCAAGCGTGACGATGGCGTGTTAACAAACTTTTTGTGATATTGTTAACGAAAGAAAACAAAAATTTAAAAATTAGAGATGAAAAGTGGTTCTAGTCGTTCAAGTTAGCTTATCATTGACAGACCTCCTAGCATGGGAGGTTTGTTTTCCCAATAAAGCCACGTGTAAATTCAGATTTACACGAATATTTGAAAATTTGAATGTACGAATTCTCAAGTCACATGCTCTAAAATTAGAAACAAACCACCCAAGCGAAAAAGATCGAGACAAGTGCTTTCTGTGACGCTGTATTCACGGTGCTAATACATTCTTTTACAAATAAAGCCATGTCTAATAGCCCTCATACTACACTGAATCGTTCTTGCAGATTCAATAAAAGCATAAAGATGGTCAATATAATTTCTGCAGATGTGTAAAATTAACTTGAAAAGTGATTTTAAATTATCATTTGATTAAATCACATGTTATGTGTTTCTAGAGCTCTTTCTTTCTTTCCCTTTACAGATGCATCCCGTTTTAATTTTGCAAGTTGTAGCCTTTGGAGTCGTCCTAGTTAATGCCTCGTCAGTTGAAGAAAGCTTTAAATCTGGTTCAGGTGTGGTGCAGAACAGCTTTGAAGATCCAGATGGTTCTTTATATACACGAGATGGTAGTATCCAACAAGACAGTCCCCGCCTTCTCATCAAAGCTATTAAGTTTGGCTACTGCTTGAGGCGTCTGTCTTCAATGGGTTAGGAAAAATGTTTTCTCAATTTCATGACAACTTAACTGGCGAGATTGAGTTGTACCTCGGT
>JAHPZR010022391.1:0-20745 GCA_019787425.1 Platygyra sinensis
CATTACCAGAAATCGCGGACATTTCGAGCCCGCTAAAAATTGTCAGCGGTATATCATGTTACGTTTACACTCTAGAACAATAAAATCCAATATGGCGGCGCTTATCGCTCTGTCCGAAAGGAAGCGTGTTTCTTACGATGTGCTTCACAGGTTAAGTGTTCCGTTGTCCTTGCTTGTTTTGAACCATTGACCAGGAATCCAAAAATTAAGAAGGTCAATGTAGTTCAACTCATTTCCTCTCTCGTCTTTGATTCCAACATTTTATGCCATTTCTTTAGAATTGGATATGGGATGTATATTGACAGAGCAATTTCAGCTTGTCTACTGTGCTGCTGATGTATATAAGACAACGGGGAATCAGTGACTTGAAGCTTAAAATCAAAGGCTTTCTTTTCGAAATCGAGCAAAACATGAGACATTCTCGGTGCCGGAATTCAATAAGTGAATTAGTCTTCCCATATATAATATTACCATTCGTAATTTCGCGCGATGTCTCGCATTTTTGAGCCTGTAGATACTTAGACAGCGGTAGAACATGTGAAACTGCCAGGAGGCTAAGCTGAAGTAAATATGGTGGATTGTTGCGCGATGGAAAGTGGTTGTCCTTCGAGATTCTTCGCATCCTGCAGGACATTTGTGCGCCCAGAGGAAGGCTATATCCATTCGTGATTTAGCCTACGTAGCTGGCGGTATTGTAGGCGCGCGCGAAATAAAGTTTTGGCGGCGGAGCCGCCAGAAGCGAGCGGCGAAGCCGCGAGAAATACCAAAGTACCACTCCCCATTCTCCTCGCGGCTTCGCCGCTCGCTTGTCGGCTCCGCCGCCAAAACTTTATTTCGCGTGCGCTTACAATACCGCCAGCTACGCAGGCTATTCGTGATTAAGCCCTTTTTTCGGTGCCGATTCGCGGCCTGCTGTTTTATCATGAAAGGCTTTATTTGACTTGCTTAAAACGATCGTGAACGATCGTGGCAAACGATCGTGGCAATTCGATTCGGCGCATGTAAAATGCGACGGGTAAACCGGGCCTAAAGATGGCATAACGCGACTTCGTGGTTGCAAAACCTTGACACGCTGCTAGAAGATGGCAAAACGCGAACTCGTGGTTGAAATGCGGCTGGTTGATAGCGAAATGCGAACTCGTGGTTGCAAGACCTTTAAACACTGCTGAAAGAACTCGAAATGCTGTTAGCAGACGACGAAACGCAACCTCCTGCTCGCAAGACCTTGAAGCGCTGCTCGAAGACCTCGTGGTTGCAAAATGACATCTACCCGACAGCACCTTGCGCACTTGCTGAAATATTACCCGAGACCACCGTGCGCGCCTAGTTTGATCACATCGAGATTTTTTTTGCATACTACAATTTACTTACTTACATCTTTATATTTTTGAAATTCCTTATATGTATACACGCGGGGGATCTTAGGGTGCCTCCTCGGGTTTTGGCCTCTGGGCCAAAACCCTGCGGGGGCAATAACAATAATGATGATGATGCTAATGATGATAATAATAAATATTGATTTTATTAAAATTTTCTCAAATTCTTAAAAAGATCTATGTACACTAATAAAAGTTAAACTAGGAAATACATCTGTAAGAAAATATATTAACAAGCATTGACAAAACAAGCACACAGTGAAAATTGGCATGTTGCTTAAAGGTTTGCTCTATGCAGAACCGTTTCAGTTTTTTCTCTCATTCAACTCTGCTAAAAAAAAAAACAGTATAACTATTAAAAGAACATTACAATTCTTGTATAAAAAAATGGCCTATATAACTAGTTACAAAATTAAAACCCCTCATGAGGAAGTGACTACCTCCAAAAAAATAAAAATGATGATGATGATGATGATAACATAAAATTAATGGATACCGGCTGCATTGAAATTTAAGCGACAGTCGTCTACAAAATCACCTATCTTACGAAAGGGTGTCCTTGAACCCCTGGCACTTGTGTGGAGTGATCTTAAAATTTCAAAGGACAAAGGAATGGTAAGGTTCACCGTCCTTTTGAGAGAGTTTCTCCGCTAAATGCTTTAGGAAACGGTGACTCTCAGTGCCCATGCCTCCATTTGTTCCAAATACCAAAGGTGTAAAAGACCCCATCTCAACATCTAACAGACGCTGCTGATACTTCCGCTTCTTCTCATCTTCTTGCTCTTTGAAGATGGTGGAAGTTGGCTTGCTCTGGTTGTACTTGGAATTAACATGCGTAACTCTAACATCAAAAAATACCGTAACTCCTCGTGACCAGAAACCCCCTGCCTTTATGTCCAATCTTGCCTCTGATTTTTTGACAGCGCTTCTAAAGTTGAATCGTTCGTTGTCGAGAGGTTGAAGGCGTGGTTCAACTTCGACATCCTTGCAAACCTTACTGACAAATGAGGTCAGTAGGTTACGAACACCATCGTTTCTCTGCGCTACATGAACCCCCCTTTTTGCATGGCAGGGCATGGCCGACGGTAAATTTCTCACCATAAACGCATTGGCTTGGTAAACCGGACAAGGGCCTGTTATACCGTAAACGCAGAGAGTCTTTAAATTCCTGTATATTCAGAACTAGACCCTGATCTACAAGAGGGACTGCGGTGAGCCACGAACTCGCAGTCGCAGCAGTATTTCATTTGATTGTTCACTTTCTTTCCAAAGAGGAGTTTGAAGCTGTATGTCAAACACTGTAGATACACGTACACTTGTCAGCTGCCGCTTTATGACAGCGTCCTGGTATAAGTTTTAATCCGTGGACGAAAGAATCTACTCCAAAAATATATCAGAGATGAAAACATTTCTACTAAAAACATCAACAAAAAAGTGAATCATAAGGCCCCGTGCAAACTACACCCGGGAAATATGAAAATGGTGTTTCACCGTGAAAATGTTTTCCGTCCACCGAAAACACAAAGAAAGCATTTTCAAATTCCTACGCTTTGAGAAGCGTATTCAGAAAGCTTTGCTTTTGTGAATATATATTACCTCCTATACACATGAATTCTTTGCATACATATCCCTTTTCCTTTACTGTACATTTTTTCCCTTCCTTTTTTTATTCATATCGAGAACATCAAGAACGCAGTTGATTTTCTACATTTTTACCTGAAGAAGATCGTAGCCGCAACCGAAATGTCCTGAAATTTTTTTTAGCCAGTAACAACATATTTTCATCAAATTTTTAAACGCGCCTGGCTACAAACTAAACATTTTTTAGGTTAGAGAGTATTGTTATGCAAATGAATGGAGTTTAATTGTGAAAAGGGCTGTCAAACTCTCTAATAAGCTATCGCTATCGTCTATCAAAATAGAGCTAACAGTTTTAAAATTAGATTTAAGAGTAATAAGTTTCGTGACAGCTTATCGATAAATTATCAAAATATCCTTTCATTTTAAGACCATAGCTAACATTATCACAAAACGGTCTTTGTTCTACTTGGCATGATTTTGTTTCAGTTCTATAATAAGGGATTTGCTTTCCGTCGGTGATGGTCTGTTGTACAGATCAAGCTTCCAGCACGATGTCTTTAACTCAAACCACTCTGTAGGAAGAGCATTGCCTCTTTCCCGGCAATTCTCGTGCTTTATTTCTGGAGACACTTCATCTGTACTCATGCAGCTCAGCTGAGGGGATGCTCTCTTGCCGAGCCACATTTCCCACACCATTATACCGAAGCTGTGTATGTCCGCCTTCGAGTCGTAGATTTTGCCTCCGTGTAACTCGGGCGCCATGTGCAATGGAGTACCTAAGATCAAACCAGTTATCATGTTTTTTCACGTGGCCAAACCAAGATCTGCTACTTTGATGTGATCCCGCGTTCATATTTGTAAATAAAGTTTCGTGAAACAACTGAGAATAAACAACAGGATCTCGCATGGAATTGATTTCTACATTCCAGCATAAAAGAAGCCGTTACGTGAAATTTCCGCCCAATAAATATTGCAGACGAATAAGTTACGTGACTTTTCTGTTGAATAATAAGCAACTATTCACTGAAGTGGAGGTGGCTAGCGGTGGATATTTACCGAGCCGCGAAGTGGCGAAGTAAATATCCAGCGCTAGCCACCGACACTGAGGTGAATAGCTGTTTTCGTAAATACTAAAACAGTAAGATAATATACACCACAAAAAAATTAATTAGGATGATTTCTTCACTTGTCACGGCTGCAAACCGGGACGCCATTTTTTCCCGAGTTGCTCGGAGGTAAATAGCACAGGATATTCGGAGTTTGACAAGCCAATCAGCGCACGCGTATAACACTATGCACTGTTTTAGTATATACTAATTATCACTGTACAATATCTACAAGCAAACTGCTAAACGGCACCGAAACCAGCTTCAGGCACGCATTGATTTCAAATAACTGAGTGTTACTTGTATTAAGGTGATTCCTCAGTATTGCATTGCGCATCCCTACTGCGCACGATTTTTCCCGTCATCAGGGCGCGCAAATGAGCGCGTGCACGTTCACAACGAAAGAAATTTACCTCAAGCTAAGCTCGATAGCGAAATAAATGTTCTTTTTTTCTTTAAAAGAGCATGGTGACCTATATTTTTTATCGCATAATAACATTGTACATGGTATCCTCTTTAATTTAGAAACAAAAATAATTATCGGAAGGAAAAAAAAGATATAGGTAAAAGAGTGCACAGACCAGTTACTCTGTGATGCAAATAATGACTGCGAAAATAACGACTCTATGAACGCTTTACGTCCACGTCGTTTTAAGAAGTGTGATGTTTCCACAAATTTTACATGATAATTGTTATATATGCTCGACACTTTCTACCTGTCAAGTTTTTTCCTAGGTATTACTTAAAGAAACTATGTTTGGAGCTACTGCAGAATGTGACGCGGACCAATGAATAACGCGCGTGATTAGCACGAGTACAGACATAAATGGGGCAAGACTAGCCCATCGCATCTCTTAAACGACAATGGTGAGCTATCGTTTTTATTGTATTTTTGGAAATATTGTTTGGTCGAGAACATTCAGGGAAAGTTTCTAAAAAATTATCGGTAACTTTTATTTCTGAGGAATCACCTTTCAGAGAGAATTGTGGGTAGGGACAAAAAACATAGGGGCGGGCCGGGGCGGACCGGGGCAGGCGGGGGGGGGGGGGGGGGGTAAATTATGCCTACATCCACCTGAAAACAAATCCCTAAACAGAAAGCAACCTAAAAAAAAGAAAAAAAAAAACGACATCCGCCGTGAACAAGATAGTAAACAGGGTAATGTTAGACAGGGGAAGTTGTGAAAAGTTACACAAAAAGTTTAGGTTTGCCGACCCGGTTTTCATAACTTCAGGTATACTTACATCGGCGTACAATATTTACATAACTAACAGACTATTACAGAAATACTTAACCTACCTATTCAGTAAAATAATAAGATAATAAGGCCATTACTACGAAATCCCAGCTAAATTATAAATCTATTCTCGTTCGTGGATGGCTTCCTTGTAAAACATTTAATATACTGAACTTGTTTTAATTTTACCTTTTATTTACATTGTGTTATTTTAATTTTGCTTTTAAAAATTTTAGGTTTAAGATTCAAAAGATACTAAAGAAGATAGAAAACTTAGAAAACTGGGAAATCTTTCTATTTTTCGGAGTACTTTGTTTGTTTTGCATCGCACAGAATGGCTTGACATCATTAATTATTCATAATCGGCGAAGTGGCAAATTTAAATGCGGACGCGCGTTCAATAGGCCAGAATAAGAGAAGAAAAGGCCCAAATTGGCTAAATGGGGTTGACAAAAATCGCTTTTCTGATTTCCTGACGCTCTGAAATAGAATTCGGCATACGGCTTTTGGAAGAGTAATGATTAAACTACAATTTGAGCCTAAACCAAAGGAGATTTAGGAAGTATAAGGACTATCCCTTCACAGTTAAAAAACTGTAAAATTGGACGAGTTTTAGTATGAAGTCCGTTTTCAACAGCGCTTTATTGAAAATTAAAACCGTCTTGCAATATTCGGCATGCGGCAAATGGAAGATGGATCTCTTCTTAAACAAAATCCGTTTTAAGTTTGGTAATTGATGAACGAGAACCACTATCCCGTTCAGTTTGAAAACTGCCTGGTCAAGTCGCGTTTGAAAATGGCGCGCTCTAGGTAAGCGAGCCATTGTATTCAGCTCAGGACTTAATAACAATGGCTGTCAAAACTAACAATACCCATTTAAGAAAACCATTTAGATGTAAATGAGTACCTATCTGCCGCAAATTTTAAAACTGGTCTTTCAGCTGAGTTATTTGCTCGTAACGCGCAATGAACATGGAGGAAGGTAAAAACGCCAGTGATCGGGAGCTCTCTTCAGAGCTCTTCATAGCGAGATAATGTCACGGCAATTGGTCGAGACTAAACAATGTCCGTTCGAGTGAGTATGATCGAACCCGCACTGTCTTAATATTTCGCGAACATGAGCGGCAAAAACCGTCGATTGTTTTCAGAGTTTTTCAAATAAGATGAGCGGCCATCGATCGATCAATGGACTTTGTTTGACTTCGTTGTCATGCGAGAGTAACTGAAGTAAATAGCGAGCAACACTACAACACGCTCAATAATATTTTAATAAAGAGGTTTAATGGGCGGTTCATACTTTACGTCTAGTAAAAGCTGTCGACAGTTTTCAAAGTTTTTCATATACGATCGGCCATCGATCGATCAACGAACTTTGTCGTTTGGCTTCATTGCTATGCGATCATGCGAGCTCATCGAGTGAATAACGAACACTGACTACTCACTCAAGTAAGCAAACAAATATGTTTAGAGTCAATCCCTCCTTAACTGCGCAAATGTTTAAGAGGTTTACGAATGACCTCCACAGGCTAAACTACAGAAAACATGGCCACTTTTAATCATCCACCATACGAGCCGGCTCGTATGGCTCGGTCTTCGATCTTTTATTTACAACCGAGCCAAAAGAGCCGCTAAATATATTAACCCACGTCATTCAAATTATTTCTCGTTCATTATCCACATAGTCCCGATATATCTCAAGTCATTTCCAGCAACCTTAATAAACATTCTTCGTTCTTCAAACGATGCCTAGAAGCATTTTCTTCTCCTCTTCGTATATCGTTGCGCCGTTGCAAAAATTTATCATTTTTAGCCGTCCGGTCAGCCTTTAAATTGGTTTTATGGTTTATTTTTCACTGCTGATACTGATCTAAACCAAGATCCGGCTTCGCTCCGCTGCTGTTTGTAAGTGATCCTTGCATTACAGCTTCTCCGAACATGGAATCTGTTTGTTTTATAGAAGTCGTATAAAAAGATATATTAATGACGTCATCTATCCGTTTGTCCTTTCATGGATAATGCGTTAGACATAATCAAAATACGGGGATAATTTGACTTGTTATCTCAAAAGATTTTGACGAATGTTTCTCCAGGTTACACTGCTCTTTCCATATTATTCCTCATCAGTTTATATCGCAAGGGTTTGCATTTGTCAGTTTAGTTAAATGCTCGATTGTCCGTTATGAAAGAAGCTGGAAGAAATAATGTACATCGTGGGACCGTCCTACGACTAACAGCACTACAGGGAGCACTGAATCTTGATGAGGAAGGAGATAGTAAATAAAGAAATAAAAAGAATGAAGAGTTTCACCTTTGTCTCCTGTGTCGTATCTTATGTGACCTTACTGGGAAAATCGTGACAAAATTTTACAAAATCCTCCTTCTCCCAATTGTTATCGCAAAATCTCGCTAAAGCGCTTGACCCTATTTTGTTTCTGTTTGGTTTCGTGAAAGAAACGAAATTAACTATTCATTCTTTTTGTTCTTTTATTTACTCTTTCCCTACTCAGCAAGACTGTGTGCTCCCCGTGATAGAACATAATAGAAATTGGGGCGAAAATACCAACCGACCAACCCCCCCAAGGGGGGGGGGGGGGTACTCTCTTATAAGAGCTTAATGGGAACGTGCGGCCAGTCAGGGTATGTTTTTTCGGGATTTTTGTCTTAAACAGGGTATCGAATTTGTCATTTTTTGTCTTAATCAGGGTATCGGTTTATCAATTTTTGTCTTAAATGGGATATCTTTTCTTGGATGATAAACGGCAAAATTTTTACAAGCTCTTGTAAATTATTATTGACTTCTGTTTACTTCGGCATTGATACCAGGCACATTATTAAATTTCCATTGATTACACAACAAGAAAGCCACACAATTTGTAACCGCAACTTTTAATCTATGTCTTAAACAGGGTATCAAAAATCGGAATTCTGTATTAAACAGGGTAGGAAAATCAGCGATATTTGTCTTGAACAGGGTCAGGGTATGAAGGACCGGGCCGCACCTCCCCACCCAGGAATATATCGAGTACCCCCCAACACCGCAACACCCCCCCAAAAAATTAAGGATCACTGCATCACCGTAAGAGAAGTCAACAAAACACCGTCACCGCAAGTCTGCAACACGTATTTTTAGCGCCATGATTCGTTCATCTACCGTTAAAATAATACTTTTATACCTCAACAATTTTTCACAAAATAAACGCATCACAACGCTTTTCTTTCCCCACACGTCGATACTGCTGATGCCTGTATTAAATCATTTTGTTTTCTTGTTCTTGAGAAGAAACCTTGCGCGAATGAAGCGGACGAAGAAAAGAGAAGAGGCCTTCACCCCAGATCCCTTTCTTCTTTTACTTAGCTCACTTTTCTTGGGGTAACCCGCTGACTGGAGCTGACTGGAGCCCTATCGTGACTGGAAGTATTGCTTTCCAGAGCTACAATAGTAAGTAGCCTGCAACAGGCTCACCTTTGAGTCACACGCGCGAGAGGCGAAGACCACAACGATCCGCGCGAAGGAGGATATTGAAGAGGCGCCTAGCTGCGTTGGCGTTCGATATCGATTATCGTTTGAAATAAAGTCGCAGGACCTTCGAGCGGGTGTAGACCAATAGCAAAATGACCTCTGGACTACCCTAGACTGTAAATTAAGTCATTCAGATATAAAGAATGGCAACGAAGAAAGGAAAAAAAAATAGTTCACGTGTGTAAGTTACAAACTTACCAAATGCGCTTCCTTAGCTATGAAAGGTTTCTTTCTCCGGCCTGCCGTCGCGACATCTGAATATATTTTGTGGCCGGCAGTTTCCACCACGTTTTCCTTTTTTCGTATAAACTAGACGCATATTTGCGTTCACTCGGGCTTTATGTTGGGGAGAAACTCTGGTTTTGTTGCACGTAGTTTCGCAAGTATTTTTTTGTAATTATGGTTTATCTTGTAACTGTTTCTGTATCGGTATGCTGAAAATACTTATGTATACAAGTTGAAAACATAGTTGTTATGTAAGCTGAAGACATGTTCCTGGGCTGGGTTGGGGGGAGATAATGCCCCCATATTTTATGGGCTATTGTTTCAAACATTTTACTAGCAACCATTTATTTCATTATTACTTTTTTTTGAGTTTCTACTTGAGTAATTCTTTTGCTGGTTTAGAGAATTGTAGCGGGTTAAGGCTGATTTCCAGTCCGTACTGCGCACTCTCGAGAGTTTGTTTTTTGTTTTGTTTTGCCTCATGTAAGATATCACAAAATGTAACCATTTCGCAACTACTTACATGAGGTAAATTCAAAGTTTAAAAGCAACCGCCATTATGGATAGGAAGCGGTCGAAGCTTAATACTTCGTTCTTTCTCATATCACTTCATGAAACAGCTTCATTTGCTCTTTTTTTTTTAGATCTTCCAGCTCAGTTGGGATGTCATATACATATAAATTGTTTACTATTGCTTGACAGGGAAGACAACCTTGACTGGATTTAGAGTGACAAGTCTTACATATATATTATTTTCCATCAAATGACAATAGTATGTTAAAAATGTCCTGAGAAGGGTAGCTAGGTTTGGGTGATGCTCCATATACCCGAGTAACGTCACTAGGTGTGGTTATTACGAAATTGCTTCATAATGTCACGCACACTAATTATCTTCATTCGGGATGATAAGGACAGTGGAGACAGCTGGGACAACGGGGACAGCTGGGACAACGGGGACAGGTAGGACAATCGGGAAGACTTGGACAACTGGGGACAGCTGGGACAACTGGGCCAACAGCTGGGACAACGGGGACAACTAGGGCAGCTGGGACAACTGGGACAATTGGGACAGCTGGGACAACGGGACAGCTGGGACAACAGGGACAACTGGGGAAGCTGGGACAGCTGAGACAACTGGGGCAATTGGGAAATCGGGGACAGCTGGGACAGCTGGGACAGCTGGGACAACTGGGACAATGGGAACAACTAGGGCAGCTGGGACAGCTGGGACAACGGGAACAACTGGGACAGCTGGAATAACTGGGACAACTGGGGCAACTGGGACAGCTGGGACACTTCGGGAAAGATTGACGTGAATGAGAATTGCTTTTGCGGGACTGCTGGATGGAAAAACCGTGGAATCGTTTGTCGCTCGCTTCCAGGTCAACCTCTGTCAGCGAGGAGGAAGATTCAAAATGGCGTCCACCAGTAAATTGTCTTGCAGCAAAGTACTTTTTTTCCTGACGTTAGTGGTGTTTTTTACTTCATTATTCGTCTGTGAAACAGTTGAACTATCGGAAGCTGAACTCAAGCTTATTGAGGATTTAATCCAAGGCTACGAAAAAAGAAAGGTCAAATGTATTCAATGAGTTTTTGGTCCGAATCCTACAGTTGATGGAAGCCACGTGTGATCAGTGATACTGTGGGATCCCCTAGGACAGACCAAATGCGAAGGACTGATTGTTTGCCCACAATGTCAGTCATTATTGCGTCCCAAGAGATGGAAAAGTGCCAGCACTAAAAGGGACACACCAAGAAGCATTTAATGCATACTGGAAGAGGTCCTTTTAATTTCTTGTGTTTACTTATGTGAAAGCTCACACCATGAAGTGGTTGCCCACGACCTGTCTATTAATTTGGCTTTGAAGTCATCGAATATCGTCACCCCTTTCGTTTTGCGGTCAGTATAAAACATGGACTGCGGACTACGGACTACGGACTACGGACTACGGAGTGGGTATAAAACACGGACTCAGTATAAAACGCGGACTAAGCATTACGGACCGGGTATAAAACACCGACTGGGTACAAAACGCGAACCGAGCATTACGGACTCGGTATAAAACACGAACAAAGGTTCTACATTGAATAAATTCTCGAACGAACGTTTTCATAAATAGAAGCTATCTGTATAAATTATAGAAGTCTCATTTCCCGAAAGTGCCCGCTCATACAGGTAAATTCTCGCACGAACACGGTCCTTGTTTTATACTGACCGATTGCCGAAAAAGAAATAGAAGACACTGCAAGTCACAAAATTGACGAGCTTTATGAATTTTCGAATGATTCAAGCCATGATTAAATGTTTTAAAAGATCAACAGCCGAGAAAATTGAGAAGAATTCGAACGAAAACAACATGATAACAAAATATTATCCACTATTATCATTACTATAAATGAAGAAAAGAACATGAAATGGCAAATTTTGAGCCAGAATTTCCATAAACATGACAACAAAGACTGAATTGAGGAAATTTTGTGTACATCAATTTTAAAAGCAGCACTTAAAAATGAGTTTCAGACAAGTTTAATTGCCATCATTAATAGAGCATTAAAACATCGCTTACGAATAAGTTTCTTTTACTACGATTAAACATTACTTAAATAGAACGTTTCAGACATATTTAAGTTATATTAAATGTAACTTAAACGAATGCGGTGGTTTAAACATGTTTAATGTCACCTTAAACCGACATCAAGGTTTAGCCTTAAGGTAGTATAAGCTAAGTTTAAGTGAATATTAAACATACGTTTAAGTGTCTTAAACATCAACTTAAACTGACTAAACTTGAGTTTAAAACATGTTTAATCCATGTTTAAGAAGAATTAAATAACTTTTTTGTCCTTGTGGTAATAATATTTACAATTTTGTTACAAATTGAACACTAGCTTTAAACTTGTCAACAATGCATGCCAAACGGACTTCAAGAGGCAAACTGTTCTATTCATCCACAATCCTATAAAAGTAACTGTTTTTAAGTATGTTTGTCCTGGCATATTTCTTTTTTAACGATTTAGTATCGAAATGCCTTAGTAAGTAACGGTCCTCTTGGCTATAAAAATCTAAGAATCGAGAAAAGTCAACATCTAAAAAGCCATTGAGAGCCTTAAACAAGAAGGTAACATCGACAAGGAAACGTCTTCAACGTCTTCTTGTCAGCTCAAGAGTTAACAGATTGAGTTTACGTAAACGGACATCGTATGGTTCATTCGATTTTAAAATGAACCTATAGTTGCTTTACGCTCAATTCTCTCAAGTTTGTTTACGTTTCTCTTGGTGAACGGACACCAGACAACTGAGCAGTATTCCAGATTCGATCTGACAAGGGAGCAGTACAAGGTCTTTAGAGTAGATTCATCCTTGAGATCCATACACGTTCTTTTAATTAAGCCTAACATTTTGTTTGCCTTAGCAGTGATCACATCAATATGAGAGTTCCAGGATAAACCGTTGTTAGTCAATATTCCTAAATCTTTAAATTCCTTGACCTCCTCGAGAACTTATCACTCAAATGTACTCTGTTGGTAAAAGGCACTTGTTTTTTAGTAATTCTCATGATCTTGCATTTTTTGGAGTTGAAGTCCATCAGGTTGCATTGGCTCTAATGGTAGAGTTTATCCAAATCGTTTTGGAAAAGCATTTGATCATCATCACAGTTTATTACTCTAAACATCTTGCTATCATCAGCATACAAAGCTATTGTGCAAGCTTCCAGAACAAACTACATCAGGTAAATCATTAAAAAAAAAAACAAAAAATAGTGGCCCAAGAATAGATCCCTGCGGTACACCAGAGGTGATTTCTGTCAAAGGAGATGAATAACCATCAATGACTCCTCTTTGTCTTCGATTACTAAGGTAGTCTTGACACCAGTTCAACAGCTCCCCAGAAATACCGAAATTACAAAACTTGTGCAGTAAGGCCTGATGGGGAACACGGTCGAAGGCCTTCGAAAAATCGAGGAAAACTACATCAACATGATGACCCTCATCAAGGGCTTTTGCCCACTTATGATGAGTCAAAATAAGCCGAGTAGCAGTTGATCTTCCTTTGACAAAACCATGCTGCCTATCTGACAGGTAAGCTGAGACATGGGAATAACTTGCTGAGTACACTATACGCTCTTGACATTTTCCTGGAATGGACGGAAGAGAGATAGATCTGTAGTTATCCACAAGGTCCTTTCCATTTGCTTTATGAACTGGTGATATGTTGGCGAGTTTCCACTACACAGGAACTCTTCCTAAACAAAAGAATCTATTAAACAAAAGGGCTAGGGGTTTAGATAATTCTTCTGAGCAAACTTTAAGAATACGGACTGGAATGTTGTCAGCAGCGGTTGCCTTGGTGACATCAAGATTTTTTAGGATTCTTTTCACTTTGCTTGCAGTGGTCTTTAAGTTCAGCAACAAGCTCGGATTAACAACATCAATGGGAAATGTTTTTTTCGGAAGTTGGGGCGGAATAGACTGTACGAAAAAATTGATTAAACAGTTCCACCTTTGTTGCTGGATTAGTAGAATGCGTTTCGTTGTAATAGACAATTTCTGGACTTCATTGAATGGAATGACCAGAAAAGTTTAGGATCCGTCTTCAGCTTCAGAGATAGATTTTTTTAACTACTGAATATAGTTCAAATGGATAGGCTTCTTCGTAATTTTCCTCATTTCCTTGAATTTCAAAAATAAGTCCACTTCCATAATTTTTTCTTTCTAATTAATTTCATTATCTCATTACTTATCCAAGGAGGTCTTGATCGACGGCGAAGTGTAACCTGAGGTATAAATTGATTGATGGCAGAAAATAACATGTCTTGAAACCTAGTCAGGCAGTCCTCAAAAGGGCAGTCAGAAATAACCGATTCCCAAGGTGTGTGATGTAGAGTCCCGCAAACCAGTGAAATCCGCTTTCTTGTAACAGTACACTTTCCTCTGCACATTCTTTGGTCTATTGGATTTAGCAACAAGTGTGAAGGTGAGAGGAGAGTGATCAGAATCAAAAGCATTCGTATGAACGGATACATCCCTAACAAGGAATTCGTTATTAGTCAAGACTAAATCCAAAATGTTTCCCTCAGTGATACCTAAACCACCAGTGGGTGACATGTTTTTCTGAATTAAGAAGAAATCACCCAGGATATTGCAGAGCTCCTCCGTACTAGGGTCAGATCTAAATGGACTTTCAGTATACAGTCGATATTTGGAAAAATTGAAGTCACTTTTACAATAAGGTTTGATAAGCCAGCTCTGGAATATTTATCCAGGAATTGTCTGAACTGAAACAAAAAAGCGTCTGCGTCAAAATTAGGAGATGGCTGTAGAAGGCTGCAGCAACAACACGGATCTTATGGGCCAGGCAGATTTTAAGGGCCAGCATTTCAGCTTCAACTTCCAAGTCAAATCGACGAGAGCAAGGTAGGTGATTTCTGACTGCTAACAACGCCCCGTCACTACGTTGATTGTGCCATGTGCCTGTCTTTGCGAAAGATATTAAAACCATTCATCAAAAGCTCATGATCACCAAAGTTACTATCAAGCCAAGTCTCAGTGATAGCAACAACATCGAAAGTGTCCACTAAAAGCAGAGCTTGCAAATCAGAAACTTTGTTGCGCAAACTTCTTGCATTTAACACCCAACACTTGGGAAACGAGTCGCGACTGTTCGCTGTGGAGGTCTGACTTTCCTCGTTGGCAGAAACATCAAAGCCATCAGGGCCACCCGAGGCTTCCAAAAAAAAAAATAGAATAAAACAAAATAAAATAAAACGGATTCGTACAGTCATTGCAGTGCCAATCCTCATCTGGGATCATGTTTACTATAGGTAGTGTTGGCCGACACTATCGGTCGATGTATCGACCGACACCCGACCGATATGTCAACGGAGTGTCGACCGCTACTCGGCCGATATATCGGCCGGGGCTCGACCAGGTGTCAGTCGAGTATCGGTCGAGCATCGGCCGATATATCGACGGAAGTGTGTGTCGACCGATACGGTTTTAGTCTCGTCGACACTCGACCGATACCTCATCGATACTTCATTGATAGCCTGCCGATACCTTACCGATACTCGGTGTCTGTTGAGTCTCGGTCGATATGTCGGTCGTTAATTGCTCGACACTCCACTGATGCTGTATCGATATCTTACTTTTATGCGTGGATATAAAAAAAGTTTTATCAAGTTTTATAGTTGGGGGAACTTGCGGCTTGCTAGCACAAATTATTATTATTATGATTATTATTATTACTTTATTGGCCATTATACGACTTTCGGACTATAGCAGGCAGGTTCCGCGTCGACGCGTCGCCGCGAAGAGTTTTCAAGTAAAAGACAAGACAAGTATAACATTGGAATCTTTATTATGTATATAGGCTATTTGCCCTTCTTCAAAGAAGTACAACTAGTCTTATTTTTCAAGATAATGATTTTCAATTACAAGAAAACCAAAACGTAAAGCATATCTACCTTTACAAATTTCTAACAAAATTATCCCCGTCTAAATGAGAAACATATTCTAGCTGAATTCGACATCACATTTTTACATCACGGACGGTCAGTCTCTTTCGAAGTTTGTTCTCCCAATTAATTTTGTTTTAATCTTCCTCACTCTTTAACGTTTATTTTCAGTTTATTATTTTTAATATTATTATAGTACTTATTATCCAGTGTTTTCTACTTTCACACCAGACGATTACGTCAACGCCTAAAGAAGGCGCGAGAAAGCGCACAAAACCTGTCCAGAGGCCATTTGATCTTACTGCTAGACGAAATATCAAACTTCTGGAAAATAAACAATTGAGATTGCATCCTCGCATCCGTTTTAATTTTTTTTTTCTCGTTTCCATGCGACCTAGTCGTAATTTCGTCAGTGAACTCCCTGTTTCATTGGTTTCTTTCCATATGCCAGCTGTTTCTGCACTTTCTGCTTTTGATGTCACTGCTTGACTAGCCTTAGGTCCCTAGCGTGGGCAGTCGAAATGGAAGTGAAAATTCTCGTTGTTGTACGGCAAAAGGACAGAGAAGGAAAAGGGAATTTGGATTTGCTTTTTCTTATATTTGAATAACTACTACCTGTTTTGCTGTAGCACCACAACGCTTTTACTGTACCACCTCAACGCTACATCAAAGATAGCTCGCCGATCAACGATAGTCGACCGATTGCTCACCGATAGTTGACCGATAGTCGACCGATAGCTCGCCGACAGTTTCCCGATAGTTTACCGATAGATCACCGACACTATCGGCCGATAAACAGACGCTCAAAAGAAAGATATCGGCCGAGTATCGTTTGAGTATCGGTCGGATATTGATCGAGTGTCTGTCGAGTATCGGCTGACATATCGACCGATACTGGCCGATACTCGACCGACACTCGGCTGATATTCGACCGATATGTCAACCGAGTGTCGAAACGATAGTGCCGACCGAGTGCCGACCGATAGTGTCGACCGACACTACCTATAGTAAACATGGATCCATATTTAAACATTTTATATGATGCAATCTATTACAAATATCACAAAGGATACCCTTCTGATTGGCACGAACTGGTTTTAAACAGAGAGCGCAGGGAAACTTCCATACAGGTGCTTTCCTCGATTTGGTCGAGTCCGTATTTTGCTTTCATGCTTTGGATTTTTATTAGCAGTCGTGGGTCCAGGGTGCGGATGTGCATCACCACAAACCTTGAAATAATTGAGATGGAAAGTGGCATCGCTGTTGCTGTAATAGTTTACAGTTGATTTTCCAAATTTCCCTCGATAGCTTCGGCTACAACTTGGTCGATAAAAACATGATCCAGAGTGGCGCACATCACAGGCCGCGTGGTCAAATTTCTCAAGCGGGAGCACGTCTGGGTTGCCATCATATGCGTAGGAAAACACCTTCATCGGCGAACTTAAATAATTAGCTGACGGTTTTGTGGTATTTTACCCGAAATAAGCCAATCGGGGAAGCAAAGAAAGAGTACTAAGTGCGGAGCAACCAAAGATGCGTCCATCTTCCATTATGCAAAATATTCTTCGGTAGCTAGATCATGATTAACGTACTAATAAGTTTTATATATTAAGAACCCATTAACTGATCTTTTCAAGCAGTTGCTAAGGAAAATTTATTTACATTTAAAGGAGCACTGTCACGGGAGTTAAACAGTTTTCAGCTTCATTCGTTGCTGAAATCTTTACATGGTACATTTACTCGTTCCCAAAATGCTCAAATCGACTAACAGAAACATATCAAACGAATGGTTGCTCAGAGAGCAAACCATAATGAATTTCTGGCAATATTTTCAAGTGATGGCTCTAGAATTTGAAAAAACTGGCTAGTTTTTTTCAAATTTCAATCCATTTCCATCCTTGCCATGCTAAGTGATAGGCAGCAATAAATGGTTTCGGTGTAGTGATAAGGTCCTAGGCAACAAAACTGCATCATTAGTTTTGGATTTCCATTGATGCAGGAACATATTTCGGCATTGTAAAATGGCGCTAAAATACCGTGACAGTGCCCCTTTAACCACATCATTTTTAGTTAATTCAGGGTCATTTCCCGTTTTTAACCAGTAACACCAGTGCTCTGGAAAAGAGATTGCGGCATTTCGGTAAGATCAAACAAAGCCACGTGGAGTAAGTTTTTTTCTCTTTCGCTTGCTCTTGTTTCCTGTTTTTCTCTTAATTGTTTTTGCTTGTACTTCTTTTATTTGCCTCTTTTGAAACACAAAGAAAAAACATCTAAAATGTGAGCGAATTTCCAAAGTATTGAGATGTTTTTATTTTCCTGGCGCAGGCTGACGAAATTAACCGGAAGTGAAACTTCATTTCTTTAGCAACGCGCGCAAGCGCGTGCATGAATCGGTAAATGGGTCCTTAAATTGCACATGCCCAAACGGAAATTATGACACACTGTTTTTTGATCTTAATTCGGGTAAAAAACACACAAGAAAGTCACTTTTATGCAGGAGTAGATGCAGCGTTCCGTGAAAAGCGCTTTCATTGATATGAAGGAGTCTTTGAGTCTGGACGGCTTGAAGTGTGACTGACATGTTATGAGAGCAGCCAACTTCAAACAATAACAACTTGAAACTCTGCCATGCATCATTACTTTGTTGAACCTCACTTGTACTCTCAGTGCCACAACACGCCAGTTTTCTTTCTACCTGGGTTTGTCTGCAGCGTAGCTTAGTTTCTCTTAATAGTTCTCTTATAGAATAAAACTTATAAATGAATTACAGTAATATGTCATTTCCCAAAACTTTCGATTTCCCGCCCATTTTGTACCACCGCCTTTCACGTGTCACCTGATATTGCTTCAAATTTACTATTCAATACCCAGTGCCATTGTTCTCTCTCTGCACTAAATCACTGATTGCAAGCGCCCCTTCTCCTTTGTTCCTGAACGCACAAAAGAAAATAATTAGCACTTGTTGATTAGTAGCTCAACTGGGAATTGGTGACTGAGAAGCCTTGCGGTAGCGTTTGAACATTTGATTGCGTTTTGTGTATGTGTGTTGTGGTTTTGAATTTTTTTCAACAAGTAGGTCTCTGAACTACTGCAAAAACAATGTGCAGTGTGAGAACTGCGGTCCCGTTTCTAGTCTGTAATTTAGACGCCTTTTGTTTTTACAGTTGGGTTTGTGTTTGTTCTCTCTCTCTCTGCTCACAACAACAAGCGTGAGGTGGAATGGTGATAGAGGAAAAGAGAGAGAAGGCTCCGGAGCGCAATCACACACAGAACGCGTAGCGTGGCGTGTGTCAGGGGCAAGACAAATGTGACGAGATTGCGTATCGTCAATTCACGAGACGCAACAACACTAGACCGAGAGGAGGTGTGGTGTGTGCAGTGTCGGTCGACAAGCATTAGAGTGGAGCCGATCACGATTACTCATTTTGAAAGAGACGGTATCTGATACAATACCTGAGCTTGTTGAAAAAAATTCAAACCCCAACAACATACCAAAACCGCATCAATGGTTTCAACGCTTAACCTGCAATGCTTTCTCAGTCACCATTCCCAGTTTGAGCTACTAATCAACAAGTGCTATTATTTTCTTTTGTGCTTCAGGAACAAAGGAAAGGGCCTTGCAATCAGTGATTTAGTGCGGGAGAGAGAACATGCACTGGGTATTGAATAGTAATTTGAAGCAATCTATCAGGTTGACACGTGAAAGGCGGGTGGTACAAAATGGGCGGGAAATCGAAAGTTTTGGGAAATGACATCATTTTTAACTCGTAATTCATTTATAAGTTTTTATTCTATATAGAGAACTACTAAGAGAACCAAGCTACGTCTGCAGACAAACCCCAGGTTGAAAGAACACTGGGCGTGTTGTGGCACTGAGAGTACAAAGTGAGGTTCAACCAAGTAATGAATGCGATGGCAGAGTTTTTCAGAGTTGTTATATGTGTTTGAAGTTGGCCTTGCTCTCATAACATGTCATCACACTTCAAGCCGTCCAGACTCAAAGACTCCTTCATATCAATGAAAGCGCTTTTCCCACGTGAACTGCTGCATCTAACTCCTGCATAAACTGTGACTTTTCTTGGGTTTTGTTACACCCGACTTAAGATCAACGAACAGTGTGTCATAATTTCCGTTTTGGGCATGTGCAATTTAAGGACCCATTTCCCGATTCATTTCGACGCGCTTTGCGCTCGTTGCTAAAGAATGAAGTTTTTTGCACTCGGTTAATTCGTCAGCCCTCCGCCAGGAAAATAAAACATCTCATACTTTGGAAATTCGCTCACATTTTAGATTTTTTTTCTTTGTGTTTCAAAAGAGTCAAATAAAATAATTACAGCAAAACAATTAAGGAGAAAAACAGGAAAACAAGAGCAAGCGAAGAGAAAAAAACTTACGTCCAACGTGGCTTTGTTTGATCTTACCGAAATGCCGCAATCTCTTTTCCAGAGCACTAGTGTTACTGGTTAAAACGGGAAATGACCCTGAATTAACTAAAACATGATGTGGTTAAAGGGGCACTGTCACGGTATTTTAGCGCATTTTACAATGCCAGAAATAATGTTCCTGCTCAATGGAAATCCACAACTAATGATGCAGTTTTGTTTGCCTAGGACCTTATCACTACACGAAACCATTTATTGCGCTATCACTTAGCTATGGCTAAGGATGAAATGGATGAAATTTGAAAAAAACTAGCCAGTTTTTCAAATTCCGAGAGCCATCACTTGAAAATTTGCCAGAATTCATTATGGTTTGCTCTCTGAGCAACCATTCGTTTTGATATGTTTCTGTTAGTCGATGAGCAATTTTAGGGAACGAGTAAATGTACCTAAGATTTCAGCACGGAAAATGAAGCTGAAAAACTGTTTAACTCCCGTGACAGTGCTCCTTTAATGTAAATAAATTGTCCTTTAGCAACTGCTTGAAAAGATCAGTTAATGGTTCTTAATATATAAACTATTAGATACGTTAATCATTGATTAGCTACCGAAGAATATTTTGCATAAAATGGAGATGGCGCATCTTTGGTTCTCCGCACTTAGTAACTCTTTCTTTGCTTGTTTTTTTTTTTATCCGATTGGCTTATTTCGGAAACTAACCACAAAACCCGTCAGCTACTTATTTCAGTTCGCCGATGAAGGTGTTTTCCTACTCATATGATGGCAAACCAGACGGGGCTCCCCGCTTGAGCAATTTGACCACGCGGCCTTTGATGGCGCACTCTGGATCATGTTTTTATCGACC
>JAHPZR010022392.1:0-7500 GCA_019787425.1 Platygyra sinensis
AGGTTTGGGATCAAACCAGAAGAGGTTGGACACGGTCTGAAAGGCATCATGGTTGGTCGTATTAGCGAATCACGAACGCTCTTTTATCGTGGTCATGAAATCAACATGGCGGGCTTCCAGGAAGAAGTTAGTATCAATATTGATCATTTTTACCCACTTGTTTTTAGCCTTGCGATTTCAAACTCACAGGACAAGTTCGAGTTGGTACTGGGCTAGTTGCTGGAAACTTTTTGACTCTAAACTTAATTTCTAAGACAAGTTAAGACTTGACTCCGGTGCTTCACTGTCGGCCTTTGTTACGCTTCTTGAAATAAATATTTGAGTTGATGTTACATTTTGTCAAATCCAAACTTGTCAGACTTCAAAACTAATATCCATTCCAATATTACAACAGGTTCCTTTCAAAAGGTTATAATTTCTTAGGCACAACTAGACACAAAAATCAATTTAGAATCCTGATATACAGGTAAAGTGATGTACCTCATGTTGTCTTTTTTTCTAAAAATATATATTTGACCTTGAATATGAGCATACTGGCCACTGGTTGCTTAGAATTTATCAGCCAATTTATTTCATGTTCTGTTTTCTCCAAGGACAGATGAAGGTTTTTATTTGTAAGAGAAGTGACCACTTTAAAACATTTGGGTCAGACCTTCATGCTAGCCCACATATCCATATATGGATAAGACATTCCACATATGGATATATATGGATAAGACAATATGGGGGTGTCCTCTATATGTGGGCTAGCATGAATTTCATGCCAATATTTGTGTGGTATGGCAGCCTAGTCTCAACTTGTTTTCACAAGCTTAACTACATTTACATGTAACAAAACATACAATTCCTGTCATACCCCGGTAACCCTCTCCCAAGTTAAATGGCCATCGATTTGGTCACCTTGACTTTCCGTAACTTGGTTGATTGACTTCGCAATTTTTTTAGTTACGGGGAACATCAGTTTACAACAATGAAAATAATCCAAGGCAGAGTGTATACCTTAATCACATCATTATGACATGCATGTACATGTAAGGTTTCCATGACCAGATTTAGGTACCGTATTGCAAAAGCTTACACACTAGTAACTATGACATCACTGAAAAAAAGATTGATCTTTACTTGCAAACAGATCTTTACTAGTAAACTCCATGCACAGATTTTAATGTTACTAACTTCTGATGATAGTAACTATATCTCAGGCAATGATACATATATGGCATGGCACAGTGCATAAACAGTGTCTCTGGAGTTCACTGTAAAATAATAAAGTAGAACTTTTGAGCCATGAACGTATAATTAAATGTAAACGATAACAGACAGCCTGAAGTAAATAAGCAATTTGCATTCAAACTTACGTGAACTAAAATTTTCAGCCGCGACTTAGAAGCGCAAACCTGCATTACTCGGCAAGCACAAGTATTCAAGTGTTGCCATACGTTACAAAGTGGCAGGATATGTAGAGGAAATAGTTGTAAAGATCTATCTGCGTTTGTAGGATCTGGATAATTTGATCGGTCGATCACGCGTGGATTCATCTTTACTCTGGGGCTCGATCAGAAAAAGCTGGAAAAAGCGAAGATTTCGTTGTCTTTATCGATCACCATGTGTAGGTAAGGTAATCCAAAGAATTGTGGGGCAGAAGAACGTTCGAAGTCCAGCATTTATATCGAAAATATGAGCGAAATTCCGCTTTAAGCGTATCTTCGGTCGCCTGGTCAGAGATCCGAGCGCCACGAGAGCTCGCGTAAACTGAAGCGTATTGGATTATTTACCCATGCTGCATTTCGGACCTTGTCCAACCTCCTCTGGGATCAAACAACCATTGCCAGATTTCATACCGTGAGGGCCTGGGTATGAGTCCGTCTATTATGGGATTACGCACAAGACCCATATATTCAGAAAAAGCACACCGAGCTTTACAAAATCCTTAAGTTTCGCGTTAATTGGGCCAATATTGGACTCAAAAACTTCAAAATTTCCCTTGCATACGGTCGGCGCGCGGGAAATTTGAATTGACCAATCAGGATTCAGCAGGCGGGAAAAACTTTACTGTCCTGACGTCAATGTAAGTTTACAAGAAAGGCATTGAAGCCAGGCAACCGTTTTGTCGCTGGAGATGGCCCTAAATATTTACGAAAAGGGATTTACAATTGTCAAAACCCTATCAGTTCTTAAAATGTGAAAAATATGAAGAAGTTTGTGTCTCCAAACTTCTAATTTGGCGCCAAATCTGAGTCGCCGGCGTCCGGCATGGCAACACGCTCGTAGTTCGTCGAGTGTCGCCAGGTAAGGTGATAGTTGTCTTATTTTGAACAAAATATCCTGTTTCTCGTCAAACTAAACCCGGAATTCTCGAGTTACCTATTAGAAGAAGCCAAAGCAACTTTAGCATTGTCTCTATTTTTGTTACCTGGGAAGAAAAAGGCTATTATCGTGTCGTTTCGGTAGGACAGCTAAGTTTTGACTGCCGCTCGTACTGCGGGCTCAGCCACCGTATAGTAACTAATGTATGGATTGCCGGGCACTTGTCCAGAAATCCATACATTTCTTTGCAAATTTTGAAGTTTTTAAATAGCTGTATTTTGTTCAATATTGGCCCAATTAACACGAAACTTTTAAGTTCCGTGTTAATTTCTCCCCTCTTAAAAGAGGGGAGAAACAACTACAAGTCTGTTGCTAAGGGAATCTCAAAACCTCTTTTTTTGGCGTTTGAAGTTTACCGTGTTTGTTCGATTCACGTTTCCTTTAAATGTTCCGAACCACGCCCATATTTGGTATGTCACGTGACCACAATAGAAAACGTCTAAAAACTCGGACTGAGTGGATCGTTTTCGAAATATAACAATACATTTTGTTAAAACACAGCATTATCTACAACTTGTAGTATACGTTTGAGGAAATGTACAATATTTCAAAAATTATAGACTTTTAAGAGACTTTCGCTTTCTAATCCCAAATTTGCAACTCCGTTTGAGCTAGCTTATATGGGCATTCTTTGTTTCTGTAGGGAACTGTGACCTGATGCCGCCTCGGACAGTCGAGGTGTTGAAGGAGCCATGAGAGGTGCACCATTGACTACCGACCTCCAGTTCACCGCACGATGAAAAGGGTTTGGGAAAATTAATGAGCTAGCTCCTTCTAGCGATATCATTGTCAATTTCACTTTAACAACCAGACGCAAGAGAGTTTCTGAACTATTTACAGTTTGTTTAGTGCTGAAAGACCACATGTTGAATGGTATACAGGAAGTGAAGTATCCGGTTTTTCACTAACCGCGTCATCTGACAGAACCTCCCAACAACAAAACTGAACTGAGTTACCTCTGAAGACTCATCATAGGCTTATTTTAATTGATCTAGTCGAAGTTTCTAACACATAGGGGGTTTTGCCGTGAAAGTATTTATCTCTGATCGGAGGTTTCGAATGTAGATCTTAAATTATTATAGAGAACTGTTTGTGATCTGGCAAGTGATTCCAAAACTTCTTCCAAATATCTTAACTTATTTTCGAAAAGTACTTGTGATCTCGCAAGGGATTCCAAAACTTCTTGTGATCATCTTAACCCATTTTGGAAAAGTATTTGTGATCTCGAAAGGGATTCCAAAACTTCTTCTAAACATCTTAACTTATTTTAAAAAAGTGTCTGTGATCTCGCAAAGGATTCCAAAACTTAATATTCTCTTAACATTCTTTAGAAAAGTGTTTGTGATCTCGAAGGGGATTCCAAAACTTCTTGTGAATTAGCCTCTTCCAGGCGTTGGGGCTCAGTGCGAAAAACAGCGCGCGAAAAAATAAAACTTTCTTTACAGCAAAGTTTGTGATCTCCTAACCGGTTTATTTAACTTGTAGAGGAATGGTTTAGCAGCCTTTTCCAAAGCTGAAGAAACGGGTTCCCTACCGGTACTAGAAGAAATACTTCAAACTCTCTTTGGTTACCCTATAAAGGTTCCTTTAACATGTTATTCAGCTGTACGAGTGTTTTTTAATTTTTGAAAGTTTGAAGTGAAGGTTTTAAAATGACTTAATTACAAGAAGTGCAGTTACATATAGTTTATGATACATTCAGATACATTTTTGTTTGTAGTGGGCTCTAAATTACTGCTAGTTGAATTTATGCTTGGATAGAGAAGTGTCCAAATCTTGGTGCCATTCATTGATGATTGTATTGATTACTTTGTCAGGTAAGTAAAATTTTTGTTTATTCTTTTTTGCTTCATTTTCACTTGTTAATTTAGGTGTAAAAATACTCAATTAATTGATATTAAATAATTAATTAACAAGTTAATTAATGACAACACAGTCAAATTAATTAGTAGATTAAATAATTTGTTCAAACGTAATTTCAATTTAATTGATGAAGTTAAAATTGAATTTAAAAAAAAGTCAATTATACTCTTCCTAGCTAGAACAAAAAGTACTGTTAAAATTACTGGGAAAATTGGCCTTTTATGAGTTGTGCTGGCTGAGAAAAAGCAACCCCTAAACGTTTCCTGGCTGGCGACTTCATTTAGCCATCCTCTACAAGCTGGCGGTGAGGAGCGGCTATTATTTTCGCATGAATGTTGTGCCGCGTAGCACTGGGAAGAATCTTTTGACCTCAGTGGGAATCGAACCCACGACCTCCGGAATAGATCTACCGTTACTCTGCCGACTGAGCTACAAGGTCGCACAGAGAAAGTCGGGGACGATTTTAGATGGTGAATCGCGGCGAAGAGAAAGTAAGGGTACATATGAATGTTGTGCCGCGTAGCACTGGGAACACAAATAGTGGAACCAGAGAATTAACTCTGAAGTGTAAATTATAGTGCTACTTAAACCCATGAATAACCCACTGGGCGTTAGCCCTAGTAAAGGGAAACAGGGAACCACGCGAGGCAAAGAAAAAATCTTTTGACCTCGGTGGGAATCGAACCCACGACCTCCGGAATAGATCTACCGTTACTCTGCCGACTGAGCTACAAGGTCGCACAGAGAAAGTCCAAAATTTCCGTCAGTCATACGTGTTATCGACAGATCGGATCGAAGTCCACCAATCGCACGGCAGCCCTCTAGCATGACGTAAGAAAGGTCTGAAGGTCACACTAGTGGCTGTGATTGGTGGATTTCGATCCGATCTGCCGATAGCACGCAAGACTGCATGACGAAAATTTTGGAAACGTTTCCTCTGGTGTTTTGTTTTTCAAAGACGCGTATTAACGAAAACGGTGGTAATCATAACAATTACAGTTTAATCAAATGCGATTGGTGCACAAACTTTTTTATTTTGCTGTAATTAATCTGCGAAGCTGTAATCGGATAACGTAATCGGACAGTTGGTTGTAATCGGACAGTTACATGAGCAAATCATTTTAGGTCCTCTGTGGTGGCCCAGCATTATCATAGTAAAATATGTAAGTTTTTGAGGAAAAAGGAATAAAAAATGGAAAGAAGCGAAAAATATACGCAATCAAAATAGAAAAAAAGGAGAAAAAATAATATTGTAATAAAAATTAATAATCTAAAGTAAGAAAAAAATATTTGTTCACAAATTAAAAAGTAAAAAAAAAATATTAGAGAAGCAATTAAAGCACTAAAATATTTTGAAAAAAATATGATCCAAAAATAAAAAAAATAAAAAAAACATTGAAAATAATTGTTAAAAAACAACATTGAAAATCAACATCGAAAATCAACATTAAAAATAAACATTGAAAAATACAACATTGAAAATCAACATTGGAAATCGACATAAAGCCCCGGCCAAACGATCGCAACATGCCAACGCAACATATCGCAACATTGTTGGGCGCATCATGTTGCGTGCGTTTGGCCACCGTGTTGCGACATGTTGGGTATTGTTGGGTCAAGTTTCAAAATGGTCAAATTTGAGCCAACAACACCCAACATGTCGCAACACATCGTAACACGGTGGCCAAACGCACGCAACATGTTGCGCCCAACAATGTTGCGATATGTTGCGTTGGCATGTTGCGATCGTTTGGCCGGGGCTTAAGAAAAGAAAATTCAATGTTATTTCCACGTGGCCTGTCGTTATCATAGACCAGGATGCTTTGCATGCATATTCAATATATTTCAGCCATTAGAGGTGATTAGAAGCTCATGACACATCAGGGTTGTTAGGATGGTACTTGATATCTGCAGTATATGATAACCAAGTGTACATATTGTGAGCACGAGAGAGAAAAAGAAAAAGGGAACCATTCATTGTTCATAGGCCACATAGTGCAGTGGTCCATCGTTCTCATAGCCCGTGACAACTTTAATCAGCGGACTTCAGCGGAGCTTGAGACCCGGTTGACCTAAAATCGCCCGAGAAATCCAAACAGTTCGTCCCGTGTTCAAAATGAGTAGAATTCGGAATACTGACTGGGAAAAGTTTCAATGTTGTATTTTTCAATGTTTATTTTTAATGTTGATTTTCGATGTTGATTTTCAATGTTGTTTTTTAACAATTATTTTCAATGTTTTTTTTATTTTTTTTTATTTTTGGATCATATATTTTTCAAAATATTTTAGTGCTTTAATTGTTTCTCTAATCCTTTTTGCTACTTTTTAATTTGTGAACAAACATTTTTTTTCTTACTTTATATTATTAATTTTTATTACAATATTATTTTTCTCCCTTTTTTCTATTTTGATTGCGTATATTTTTCGCTTCTTTCCATTTTTTTATTCCTTTTTCCTCAAAAACTTACATATTTTACTATGATTATGCTGGGCCACCTTAGTCCTCTCCACTAAATCCACCAACCACAACATTGATTACAATCACTATATGAAGTATACATGAAAAAATTCATATTTGTACTGCAGTTGTAGATGAAAGTGAAGAGTGATCATCGCAGTAAATTTTCCAATAATTGAACTTTCAGCAACAACCGCAGTACAAATATGAATTATTTCATATATACTTCAAATCACTTCACTGCACGGGAGAATACGAACTCAATAAATTGACCTCGCTCCTAATGTGTGGCTTCATAGCTCTTTTCAGGCTTCTTCTTTCCAATCCTTAAATTGGAAAATTAACTGCGATGATCACTCTTCACTTTCACAATCACTATAGTTATAGTCAACCAATTCAAGAGACTGACTTTCTAAATTTGCAAAATTATGATATTTAAATATGACTATTAAAAGCTCTTCTTCAATAGAAATTTCAAGTTTACTTTTGTGGGAAATTGTGCAAATGGTAAGATTAATTCACCCTTGTCACACGGCGGCCATATTGGATATGACGTATGTGCTTTAGTCATGAAGTCGAGGCGATGCGTGTCTCATCTCAGGTTTGCAGCTAATCAAGCCAAACAAGGATCATTGTAGTGTGCCCTTGTGCTCAAATAACAGATCAAAAGATAAATTAGGAATTACCTTCCATCGCTTTCCAGTCGACATATATGCGAAGGAAAGCTGGATTGTAAGAATTCGTCGAGATGTTGGCAAAAACCTCCAGGTTAGCGATTGTGGTTTACGACTTCTAGCTAAGTAAACTTTATC
>JAHPZR010022392.1:20000-25896 GCA_019787425.1 Platygyra sinensis
GACATGTTGGGTGTTGTTGGCTCAAATTTGACCATTTTGAAACTTGACCCAACAATACCCAACATGTCGCAACACGGTGGCCAAACGCACGCAACATGATGCGCCCAACAATGTTGCGATATGTTGCGTTGGCATGTTGCGATCGTTTGGCCGGGGCTTTATGTCGATTTCCAATGTTGATTTTCAATGTTGTATTTTTCAATGTTTATTTTTAATGTTGATTTTCGATGTTGATTTTCAATGTTGTTTTTTAACAATTATTTTCAATGTTTTTTTTATTTTTTTTATTTTTGGATCATATTTTTTTCAAAATATTTTAGTGCTTTAATTGCTTCTCTAATATTTTTTTTTTACTTTTTAATTTGTGAACAAATATTTTTTTCTTACTTTAGATTATTAATTTTTATTACAATATTATTTTTTCTCCTTTTTTTCTATTTTGATTGCGTATATTTTTCGCTTCTTTCCATTTTTTATTCCTTTTTCCTCAAAAACTTACATATTTTACTATGATAATGCTGGGCCACCACAGAGGACCTAAAATGATTTGCTCATGTAACTGTCCGATTACAACCAACTGTCCGATTACGTTATCCGATTACAGCTTCGCAGATTAATTACAGCAAAATAAAAAAGTTTGTGCACCAATCGCATTTGATTAAACTGTAATTGTTATGATTACCACCGTTTTCGTTAATACGCGTCTTTGAAAAACAAAACACCAGAGGAAACGTTTCCAAAATTTTCGTCATGCAGTCTTGCGTGCTATCGGCAGATCGGATCGAAATCCACCAATCACAGCCACTAGTGTGACCTTCAGACCTTTCTTACGTCATGCTAGAGGGCTGCCGTGCGATTGGTGGACTTCGATCCGATCTGTCGATAACACGTATGACTGACGGAAATTTTGGACTTTCTCTGTGCGACCTTGTAGCTCAGTCGGCAGAGTAACGGTAGATCTATTCCGGAGGTCGTGGGTTCGATTCCCACCGAGGTCAAAAGATTTTTTCTTTGCCTCGCGTGGTTCCCTGTTTCCCTTTACTAGGGCTAACGCCCAGTGGGTTATTCATGGGTTTAAGTAGCACTATAATTTACACTTCAGAGTTAATTCTCTGGTTCCACTATTTGTGTTCCCAGTGCTACGCGGCACAACATTCATATGTACCCTTACTTTCTCTTCGCCGCGATTCACCATCTAAAATCGTCCCCGACTTTCTCTGTGCGACCTTGTAGCTCAGTCGGCAGAGTAACGGTAGATCTATTCCGGAGGTCGTGGGTTCGATTCCCACTGAGGTCAAAAGATTCTTCCCAGTGCTACGCGGCACAACATTCATGCGAAAATAATAGCCGCTCCTCACCGCCAGCTTGTAGAGGATGGCTAAATGAAGTCGCCAGCCAGGAAACGTTTAGGGGTTGCTTTTTCTCAGCCAGCACAACTCATAAAAGGCCAATTTTCCCAGTAATTTTAACAGTACTTTTTGTTCTAGCTAGGAAGAGTATAATTGACTTTTTTTTAAATTCAATTTTAACTTCATCAATTAAATTGAAATTACGTTTGAACAAATTATTTAATCTACTAATTAATTTGACTGTGTTGTCATTAATTAACTTGTTAATTAATTATTTAATATCAATTAATTGAGTATTTTTACACCTAAATTAACAAGTGAAAATGAAGCAAAAAAGAATAAACAAAAATTTTACTTACCTGACAAAGTAATCAATACAATCATCAATGAATGGCACCAAGATTTGGACACTTCTCTATCCAAGCATAAATTCAACTAGCAGTAATTTAGAGCCCACTACAAACAAAAATGTATCTGAATGTATCATAAACTATATGTAACTGCACTTCTTGTAATTAAGTCATTTTAAAACCTTCACTTCAAACTTTCAAAAATTAAAAAACACTCGTACAGCTGAATAACATGTTAAAGGAACCTTTATAGGGTAACCAAAGAGAGTTTGAAGTATTTCTTCTAGTACCGGTAGGGAACCCGTTTCTTCAGCTTTGGAAAAGGCTGCTAAACCATTCCTCTACAAGTTAAATAAACCGGTTAGGAGATCACAAACTTTGCTGTAAAGAAAGTTTTATTTTTTCGCGCGCTGTTTTTCGCACTGAGCCCCAACGCCTGGAAGAGGCTAATTCACAAGAAGTTTTGGAATCCCCTTCGAGATCACAAACACTTTTCTAAAGAATGTTAAGAGAATATTAAGTTTTGGAATCCTTTGCGAGATCACAGACACTTTTTTAAAATAAGTTAAGATGTTTAGAAGAAGTTTTGGAATCCCTTTCGAGATCACAAATACTTTTCCAAAATGGGTTAAGATGATCACAAGAAGTTTTGGAATCCCTTGCGAGATCACAAGTACTTTTCGAAAATAAGTTAAGATATTTGGAAGAAGTTTTGGAATCACTTGCCAGATCACAAACAGTTCTCTATAATAATTTAAGATCTACATTCGAAACCTCCGATCAGAGATAAATACTTTCACGGCAAAACCCCCTATGTGTTAGAAACTTCGACTAGATCAATTAAAATAAGCCTATGATGAGTCTTCAGAGGTAACTCAGTTCAGTTTTGTTGTTGGGAGGTTCTGTCAGATGACGCGGTTAGTGAAAAACCGGATACTTCACTTCCTGTATACCATTCAACATGTGGTCTTTCAGCACTAAACAAACTGTAAATAGTTCAGAAACTCTCTTGCGTCTGGTTGTTAAAGTGAAATTGACAATGATATCGCTAGAAGGAGCTAGCTCATTAATTTTCCCAAACCCTTTTCATCGTGCGGTGAACTGGAGGTCGGTAGTCAATGGTGCACCTCTCATGGCTCCTTCAACACCTCGACTGTCCGAGGCGGCATCAGGTCACAGTTCCCTACAGAAACAAAGAATGCCCATATAAGCTAGCTCAAACGGAGTTGCAAATTTGGGATTAGAAAGCGAAAGTCTCTTAAAAGTCTATAATTTTTGAAATATTGTACATTTCCTCAAACGTATACTACAAGTTGTAGATAATGCTGTGTTTTAACAAAATGTATTGTTATATTTCGAAAACGATCCACTCAGTCCGAGTTTTTAGACGTTTTCTATTGTGGTCACGTGACATACCAAATATGGGCGTGGTTCGGAACATTTAAAGGAAACGTGAATCGAACAAACACGGTAAACTTCAAACGCCAAAAAAAGAGGTTTTGAGATTCCCTTAGCAACAGACTTGTAGTTGTTTCTCCCCTCTTTTAAGAGGGGAGAAATTAACACGGAACTTAAAAGTTTCGTGTTAATTGGGCCAATATTGAACAAAATACAGCTATTTAAAAACTTCAAAATTTGCAAAGAAATGTATGGATTTCTGGACAAGTGCCCGGCAATCCATACATTAGTTACTATACGGTGGCTGAGCCCGCAGTACGAGCGGCAGTCAAAACTTAGCTGTCCTACCGAAACGACACGATAATAGCCTTTTTCTTCCCAGGTAACAAAAATAGAGACAATGCTAAAGTTGCTTTGGCTTCTTCTAATAGGTAACTCGAGAATTCCGGGTTTAGTTTGACGAGAAACAGGATATTTTGTTCAAAATAAGACAACTATCACCTTACCTGGCGACACTCGACGAACTACGAGCGTGTTGCCATGCCGGACGCCGGCGACTCAGATTTGGCGCCAAATTAGAAGTTTGGAGACACAAACTTCTTCATATTTTTCACATTTTAAGAACTGATAGGGTTTTGACAATTGTAAATCCCTTTTCGTAAATATTTAGGGCCATCTCCAGCGACAAAACGGTTGCCTGGCTTCAATGCCTTTCTTGTAAACTTACATTGACGTCAGGACAGTAAAGTTTTTCCCGCCTGCTGAATCCTGATTGGTCAATTCAAATTTCCCGCGCGCCGACCGTATGCAAGGGAAATTTTGAAGTTTTTGAGTCCAATATTGGCCCAATTAACGCGAAACTTAAGGATTTTGTAAAGCTCGGTGTGCTTTTTCTGAATATATGGGTCTTGTGCGTAATCCCATAATAGACGGACTCATACCCAGGCCCTCACGGTATGAAATCTGGCAATGGTTGTTTGATCCCAGAGGAGGTTGGACAAGGTCCGAAATGCAGCATGGGTAAATAATCCAATACGCTTCAGTTTACGCGAGCTCTCGTGGCGCTCGGATCTCTGACCAGGCGACCGAAGATACGCTTAAAGCGGAATTTCGCTCATATTTTCGATATAAATGCTGGACTTCGAACGTTCTTCTGCCCCACAATTCTTTGGATTACCTTACCTACACATGGTGATCGATAAAGACAACGAAATCTTCGCTTTTTCCAGCTTTTTCTGATCGAGCCCCAGAGTAAAGATGAATCCACGCGTGATCGACCGATCAAATTATCCAGATCCTACAAACGCAGATAGATCTTTACAACTATTTCCTCTACATATCCTGCCACTTTGTAACGTATGGCAACACTTGAATACTTGTGCTTGCCGAGTAATGCAGGTTTGCGCTTCTAAGTCGCGGCTGAAAATTTTAGTTCACGTAAGTTTGAATGCAAATTGCTTATTTACTTCAGGCTGTCTGTTATCGTTTACATTTAATTATACGTTCATGGCTCAAAAGTTCTACTTTATTATTTTACAGTGAACTCCAGAGACACTGTTTATGCACTGTGCCATGCCATATATGTATCATTGCCTGAGATATAGTTACTATCATCAGAAGTTAGTAACATTAAAATCTGTGCATGGAGTTTACTAGTAAAGATCTGTTTGCAAGTAAAGATCAATCTTTTTTTCAGTGATGTCATAGTTACTAGTGTGTAAGCTTTTGCAATACGGTACCTAAATCTGGTCATGGAAACCTTACATGTACATGCATGTCATAATGATGTGATTAAGGTATACACTCTGCCTTGGATTATTTTCATTGTTGTAAACTGATGTTCCCCGTAACTAAAAAAATTGCGAAGTCAATCAACCAAGTTACGGAAAGTCAAGGTGACCAAATCGATGGCCATTTAACTTGGGAGAGGGTTACCGGGGTATGACAGGAATTGTATGTTTTGTTACATGTAAATGTAGTTAAGCTTGTGAAAACAAGTTGAGACTAGGCTGCCATACCACACAAATATTGGCATGAAATTCATGCTAGCCCACATATAGAGGACACCCCCATATTGTCTTATCCATATATATCCATATGTGGAATGTCTTATCCATATATGGATATGTGGGCTAGCATGAAGGTCTGACCCAAATGTTTTAAAGTGGTCACTTCTCTTACAAATAAAAACCTTCATCTGTCCTTGGAGAAAACAGAACATGAAATAAATTGGCTGATAAATTCTAAGCAACCAGTGGCCAGTATGCTCATATTCAAGGTCAAATATATATTTTTAGAAAAAAAGACAACATGAGGTACATCACTTTACCTGTATATCAGGATTCTAAATTGATTTTTGTGTCTAGTTGTGCCTAAGAAATTATAACCTTTTGAAAGGAACCTGTTGTAATATTGGAATGGATATTAGTTTTGAAGTCTGACAAGTTTGGATTTGACAAAATGTAACATCAACTCAAATATTTATTTCAAGAAGCGTAACAAAGGCCGACAGTGAAGCACCGGAGTCAAGTCTTAACTTGTCTTAGAAATTAAGTTTAGAGTCAAAAAGTTTCCAGCAACTAGCCCAGTACCAACTCGAACTTGTCCTGTGAGTTTGAAATCGCAAGGCTAAAAACAAGTGGGTAAAAATGATCAATATTGATACTAACTTCTTCCTGGAAGCCCGCCATGTTGATTTCATGACCACGATAAAAGAGCGTTCGTGATTCGCTAATACGACCAACCATGATGCCTTTCAGACCGTGTCCAACCTCTTCTGGTTTGATCCCAAACCTGGTC
>JAHPZR010022398.1:0-50000 GCA_019787425.1 Platygyra sinensis
AATGGCTGTGAGAAGCACACCAAAAAGACACTTCATAAATTTAACTCTTTCCATAGCCTATTGGCAGAATCGCAAGAACATCACGGCCTGTGAGACACAATTCCAACGCTGTGATTTGCTTTCAAATTTTCAGAGAGTGAGATAAAACATTCCGGCAAGATGTAACAAGTATCTCGGATGTTGGCAAAATGTTGTCAACACTCCCAACAGAAGGCAATCATATTTTTGCGCTGTGACAGCAACATACCATTCAAACTCTTAGGCTTAGATGGTAGTCCATCCTTCCGCGCACGAGATGAAAGCATTCAATAACATAGACTACAAGTAATCCCTCTTTCGCTTAGTCTGAAATCGATGATCGGAAAGCTAATCGATAAATCGATAAAATCGATATTACTCGATAATAATCGATTAATTACTTTAAAAAAATCGAACGAAATCGATAATCACAAAATACTGAGGGATGTGTATCGATTTTATCAATTTCAATCATGATATCATTCACGGACAACCGAAGGACACCAAGAAAAATCTGGAGAAATTAAGAGAAAGCAAGAGAAAGCATTACTCAAAGCGCGATCGAAAGAACTGTCATTAAATTGGAAAGGAAAGGGTTTAAGTGCATTACCAGTGTAGCTTGTTAACTTTTCTACCATGCAACTACCTGTCACCTGCTGTTACTGCAAACTTTGTGTTCGTTTTCGCTGGTTTTCGGTGTCGTCGGTGTTGAGTGTTTTTTGAACGCTGATCAACGGCACGAGTTTCAGCGGGTACTCATTCTTGTTTTGCAGCGTTTCGGAAAGAGAAGTCCAGTAAAAAACATATAAAGAAAGAAATTGTCGAAAGCAGTTATGGACTATTAGATTAAACAAGGTTTAGCTGTTTGTCAAGTTGCTGGCCATGTAGGGATTCCGAGTGCGAGTTTTTATCACGCTGCGTCAAGTCACGTGTCCCCACCTTCTTGTCCTGCTGCGTTATAGCAGGTTATAGGAGCCGACCAACATTTGCGGGGGGTGATTGAAATCGATAGAATTGATGAAATCGATAGAAATCGATAGAAATCGATAATCGCAAAATGACTGCGATCGATTTTTATCGATTCTTATCGATTTTGATCGAGTATCGAAATTATCGATTTGTAACGCCATGAACATCACGATGTCGCTGTCTGTTGGCAATTTTATATCAATGTCTAGAATATTATCTCCATTGACCGGCCTTTGAAATTCTCCACTCGCGCTGCCAATTCGAAACCTCCAGACAGATCTGTTCAGGGTCCGTTTCTCTAAAGCCCCGGAAACGTTTCGGGCCCGCAAAGCCTTTTCTAGATAATCTGTGTCTAAAAACCGAGAGTTGCATACGCCTGAAACCGACCATGATGAAACCCCTTTTATTGTATATATAGCGAGAATTTTAGGCAATAAACCTTGCAAATAGAATTCTATATGTGCTATATTTCACCGGTGAAAAAAGCGATACGTCCAATCACGTTTGCGTATAGCGTTCTTCACATGTGAAAAATATAACCAATCACCGTTCATGATAGAATCACTAAGCCAATCAGAGTTAAAGGGGCACTGTCACGGTATTTTAGCGTCATTTTACAATGCCGAAATATGTTCCTGCATCAATGGAAGCCCAAAAATAATGATGCAGTTTTGTTACCTAGGACTTTATCACTACGCCGAAACCATTTATTGCCTCCTAGCACTTACCATGCCAAGGATGGGAAATGGATTGAAATTTGAAAAAACTAGCCAGTTTTTTCAAATTCTAGAGCCATTCCTTGAAAATATTGCCAGAAACTCATTATGGTTTGCTCTCTGAGCCGCCATTCGTTTGATATGTTTCTGTTAGTCCATTTGAGCATTTTGGGAACGAGTAAAGGTACCAGGTAAAGACTTCAGCAACGAATGAAGCGGAAAACGGCAAAACTCCCGTGACAGTGTTCCTTTAAGCACTCTAATGGCTTCCGAGAAGTTGAAATCAGCGTCCGCTTGAAGTTTGTCTCGATAACATGGCTTCGGTTCCCGTTTTACTTCACTTTCGGAAAAACAGCAATGGAATATATCTACAAATATCTTGAGCGCTAGAACTTCAGTTTGAGAATCAATGGTCATTCAAGAAACCGAGGAAGTAAATTTAACATCAGAAAGCCAACAACATTCAAGGAGGAACATTCAAATTTAAACAGTGTAAGTCAACAGAGTCCGAATTTGTCTTTGTACAGCGCGAAACGTCGCCATGACAAACGAAAAGATTTCTCACTATGTATTTACGAATTCTCCCCTATTATATTTAAGCTTGTGTAGGCTCGTTGTACGCCTGTATCTGGACTGGAAAGCGGATTTGTTTTTCATAACGCTCGGTCATTCATTACGTTCTCAGCGTTCTGCATGTAAACTTATGGTGCCGGAAAAACTAAAACTGATTTAATGGTTGTGTTTAACTCTCGTTATATATACAATAAACAGATTACAGCATAGAAAGTGCTTTGTACGGATTTTTATTCACTCGTTGCAAAACTTTGAAAACTCACTCGTTCGCTGCGCTCACTCGTTCGTTTTGCAAAGTTTTGCAACTCGTGAATAAAAAATCCGTACGTCGCACTTTCTATGAAGTAATCTATTTATATGAAGGAACTTTTGTTCAGATTAAAAACATATGAATAAAACAGTTCTGTAATCTCTTGCTGCGGCTTTCTGGGTGCGAAAACTTTTCGGGAACTTCAAAAAAACGCGACTGAGGCCCGAAAATGATCCCAGGGGCAAAATGATCCCCAGATTGTGCCGTAAATGATCCCAGGACCGGTAATGGTCGTCTTGTTATAAAAGAGGGAGACAATGTATGGACTCAAGAATTTGGACAGTGGATTGAAAAGGATACATACTCGAACACTTTGATTCTGAATGGTTAATTATGTACCAAACCAATCCAAGAGACCATGATCTTGACCAATCACAATAAAGTTCAGAACACGCGAGAAAACCTCAAAACCACAACTGTTTAGTTTTCTCATGGTTAACTGGTTCATTCCCCGGCCGAAAAATTTATACAGCCGACGCATATCAATTTGGTATTTTGCGCAGCCTGTTTAACGTTATTTAATTGCTACTTTTATAGGTACTATCTTATCTTTTATTTGCTAGGATAATTAAATATATATGTATCTCCATCCATAGGCTTTTCAAGGAGTCCATGCCATTCCTAACTTTTTGCGGTTGAATCAGTTCCGGTCCTGGAATCATTCGCGGTACAATTTGGGGATCATTTGGGGGCCTGTACAGATCACCTCCATGTACATGAACGAGGTAATGGGCTCCTGACATGAACCTTTGAAGGGTACCGATGAATAAGGGAACTCCTGCCGCATTAACGAGTTGTTCTACGTCCCTTTGATTAGCTCTTGCAGGGACTAGTAAATATTTCCTCTATTCACACTATCAAAAACACACGTAAGCCTGAGTTAACATCGCAAATTGCTGACGGCTGACAAAACTGTTACTCCCTATGTAATAATTGAATTTTATGATTTTAAGTGTTATTAATGTAAATAATTTCAGGAATATGCAACTGATAATTGTCATTGTTGTTGTTTTTGTTACTCTTCTTGTTACCGCATGATGGCGGATTTGTTTGTTATATCCTGGCAGATTTATGCTAGCAGTGCTCCCTGTGCTTTCCGCGAAGAGAGGCTAGAAGTAGAGAGACCTGGGAACGAAGTCGCTTGAGCGTCCCCAATCAATCAATCAAAGACTTTATTTAACTTCGAATTGGTTGATAGCAAAATTGCTAATATCTCCGAAGAAAATAAATCTATAAGATTTAAAGGGACAGCGTCACGAACTGCGATTGTGCAAGATCGCATTTTCTATGTGGGATTAAAATTCCTTTTGACAGGGCACATTTAATCTAGCCTGTGTGAAAGTGTATGAAACAATTTCCATTCTCGTATCATGTAGACCAGCCTTGCGTTATTACAGAAGTGTATTGTTTACGATGGGGCGCACGTCTAATGGACCTTTTTCGCATTCCAGTAAACAATAGCGAGGTCAGGCTGGACACCCCACCCCAGCCTCGCTCTGGTGCTATTGTTCGTACGTACTGAAGTGGAATTGGTTTTCCGAAAGTGACAACCGAAGGGGAAATCCAACTGCCTTTTTCTTACGCAGTGTTAAAACAGTATTTGCTACTGATTACCTTTATTATTCTTCATAATTGGTCTTAGTTACAAAAAAGAAAAACAATGTAAAACTGCAGTCTATCTATAAGGCTATAGTTGAGTTGCAAATTCCAAGATACAAATATTGTGAACTAAAACAAATACAAAAAGTGTCGTGGTCAGTATTGAGTAACCCCGGGGGGGGGGGGGTACTCCCTTATATGGGCTATATAGGTATGTGCGGCCCCAAAGGGTATGTTTTTCAACCGTTTTAGTCATAAATAGGGTATCAATTTCTGCTGATTTTGGCCATTTTGGTCATAAATTGGGTATGGTTTTTGTACTCTAGCATCAATATGAGTATGCTTTTAAGAAACCAAAAGAAAATTAACAAAAGCCCTTCACAAATTATGTTTACGGTAATTTAACGTTGGTCTGAGCTAGGGATCCAATTATAATGCAGGTATGAAACAGGATTTTGATGTAAGGTTCAGGTCATAAATAGGGTTTCAAATTTTTGGTCAGGTCATAAAAAGGGTAGGGAATAACGCAGATTTTGGTCATAAATAGGGTAAGGGATTTGGGAAGCGGGCCGCACACCCCCACCAAATTTTTCTGGGAGTACCCCCCCGGGTGAGTAACTAGGGGACGTCAGTCGTAAATAGAAGATTTTGTAATCAAGTCCAGACCACTGTCTACTTCAATTCGAAATGACTTCCTTACAAAACACTTTTCAATTGAAAAATAATGAAAATACGTTCTCTCGTATTTTTGCTGTTAGTCCAGAGCGCTTGCTATTTACTACTGCTATTCGTACATTTTAGGGGTAAAAAAAGAGTGTAACAAACAAACTTACCATGAAAACAAGATTATCAAAATTACAAATTAAAACTAACCCTTACTAACAAAAGCTTCTATATAACAACTTTTCGTTAAATCCTGTTACACTATCCAGTTTTTGTGCATGTTTATAAGCTTTAATCCTACAAAGCAAATGTATTGCTCCTTTACCATTTAAGCCCTTGGATAGATTAAATCTAATCTAAGGGCAATTACCTATTGAAGATACTTGTTTTAGGCTCTCCAATTTGTCGTGAATTCCTGATGGGTAATTGTGCCTGCTCTGATTTTGTAGTTGCTAAGAACTCTCTACTAAACTTCTAAGAAAACGCACGAGTCCCAATCTAACCAACCACGAACTTTGCGACAACCATTCCTTTGCTTGCACACGTGTTCCCATGCTCGGTAATCATGAGTTATACAAGTACTGAATGGCTCAATGCACTGTTAACTGTGATTGGTCAGATATGAACACCCTGATTTAGTTTGAAGACAGTCACTAAAATCTTTCTAACTTGCAGGAGCAATCTAAGATTCCAGGAGGGGTAAGAACTCACATCTAGAAGGGATGGGGATGCTTCTTGTTTCTGTAAATGCTTTCAAGAGGTAAATTACAGAATTTGTTAGTCAGGACAAAAGGCTGATAAATATATCAACGCATTTTTAACAGTAAATGTAGCACTCTGTCATATTGAGATGGGTGGTTTAGATCAATAGAGTATGACATGTTTTCTTTTACTTCATAGATGAAAACATTTGATGACATTTGATTACCATAGCTCTTATTAGTCAGTCAGTTTAGGATTAAGCTACCTAGAGGTTAAAGCTTAAACTACACTGTGAACCCAGATTTGTCTTCTTTACGGGGATATTTCTGAAGTTTTTTTTTAAACGAGCATCCCCATTCCTTCAACATGGAAGTCCCCAGGCTACAATTGAACAGAAATTGATGTAAAATCACTCGATGTTCTCAAGCTTCAAAACCCAGGCCCATTTGGAAGGAAGCTTGTTTATAGGGATGGCGGGGAAAGCGACAATTATACCACCTTTGCCACCTGCTGGTTTCCAGTCAAATTTTCCTTCATAACCCAGCATGGTAATTGTAGTGTGTTCAGTTGACACTGGAGCTCCAAGAGTGAGTTTAGGAGTAGCAGGCCACTCAAGGACAATGGCATACACAGCATCGGCTTTGGACGTGTACCTGGTAACAAAAGAGAAGCAGAGTTATGGTCACTGGCTTCGATATAACATAGGAAAAAAAAGTATAATACAGAGAGGGACGAAGATTGAACAAGTGCCGTGGAAAAACCACACAGAACAACAAACTAAGCATTAAAAGACAAACATGAATAAACATCAGCATTCAGCATAGACCTTAGTCCTATAAACCGTTGCAAGATAAAACACCAATTCAAAGGCTGAATTCCCTTCTCAGTTTTGAATGAGAAAACATTTTGGTCAATACTGAAAAATTTTATGCAAGGTTCAAAGTAATTAACTGACAAAATTCTAAAATGAGAATATCAATAATCATAGTCAGCCGGGAGAATAGCTCTCAGCCAGCAGATGATCAGGCTGTCCATATGTCTTTGAGTCATTATTGTCACATAGATTTGCCCCTGTGATTTTGTTTCACATTGCTTTGCCACTTTTGCATTTGGTTTGCCTCTCCCACTGACCTCTTGCTTCCTGAAAGGTCCTTTGGTCGGGTAAGTTTTCTTTGTCTTTTTTCCATTAAATTATGAGAGATCAGAGCGATGGGTGCCACAGGGAGATAACAAGTTGGAGATTGACATGGTTACCGCATAATTTGTATTTCACCCAGATCCATTTGCTTGCACTTAGGGACTTTAAGGTTTAGGACGCGACGGCTCTAAGATGCCGCCAGAAGTAAATTTTCAAGCAAAATGTCCACAGTGCATGTCTAAGCCGTCGTCTCACTGGACGTCAAGAACGCGAGTTTTTGAATGTTGGCACTGAGTATCAATCATTCTTGTGTCAAAGAAAATGTTTTCTTCCCCTAAACATTTAAGATTTTTATCTTCCAATCGGGTAGGTAGTTTTAGATTGAAAAAATGCCAAGATTCTGACTTATTTTTGACATTGTTTACAGGAGTCCAAAGCATCAAAAATATGGCATCATCAAGCCAACCTTCGATACCAAGTAGTAAAGTTTATCGCTTCTGAATGGCAACTAGTTGCGAATAGTTTCGTTGTCTTCTTTTTACTCACATCGACATTTCCGGAATTTGACCTGTGTATTAGCAAAGAATAAAACCTGTCGATGTTTCACCAAAGTACGCTTGTCTCGCAAAGGTGCTGCAAAATTATGACACGATTCTGCTATTCTTGTACTGCATTTACTTTTGTTGGTTGTTTCTGGGCATGCAACCAGACTTACCCTGTGTGTCAAGAGCTTACACACCAAAGAAAAGTTGATGAGGGAAGGTCATAGAAGCAAGAAAATATCAAACATCAAGCAAAGAATAATAAGTGCTAATAAATAAATAAATCATTTCAAGTCAGAGAGTCTTCAATTTAAGAAAAATCCCTCTTTTACACCCGGAAAATCGCCCTTATTTTTGGGCTTCACAACTGTTTTTCTATTAATGCCAGGGCGATGGCGTTGTTAGCATCGCGTCACAAAAGTTAATGTTATCTTTCCTCTGCTAACAACAGCGTTCTAGTTCCAGTCTTTGATTGATCACCACATTCTAAAAGTCCTCGCATCCTAAATCTTTAAGTCCCTAATGACACCTACCCTCCATATGAAATTTTGCTTATAAACACACAAGTTAACTTGATTTCTTGGATCTTAATTCCAATGGTATCAATTATCAACATTTTACTCCACTGAACCTACCAGACATCTTTGTTAATGGTGTCATTCTGAGCTCTCCACGGTTTAGAGCTGTAAATAGCTTCACCATTCACAGACAGCCACTCTCCCATCTGCAGCAGGCGCTCCTCAAATGCAGGCATGATGCGGCCATCTGCCGTGGGGCCAACATTCAACAACATGTTACCACCACAGCTGATAAAAAGAAAGCAGTATTAAAAACACTGTGACCAATAATGGAGGGCGCAATATTGCGCATGTGTGACAAATCCTAGATGAAGATTGGCTATAACGTTCTGATCAGGTTTCTTCTTTCCAATTGCTTCAATTGGAAAATTAACTGCGATGATCACTCTTCACATTCATTTACAACCGCAGTACAAATATGAATTATTTCATATATACTTCACATCATTTCACTGCACGGGAAAATAAGGACTCAATAAATTGACCTTGCTCCCAATGTGTGGCTTCATAGTTCAGTTGGTAGAGCATCGCACCGGTATCGCGGAGGTCATGGGTTCGAATCCCGTTGGAGCCCTGATTTTTTTCAGGCTTCTTCTTTCCAATTGCTTAAATTGGAAAATTAACTGCGATGATCACTCTTCACATTCATTTACAACCGCAGTACAAATATGAATTATTTCATATATACTTCACATCATTTCACTGCACAGGAAAATAAGGACTCAATAAATTGACCTTGCTCCCAATGTGTGGCTTCATAGCTCAGTTGGTAGAGCATCGCACCGGTATCGCGGAGGTCATGGGTTCGAATCCCGTTGGAGCCCCGATTTTTTTCAGGCTTCTTCTTTCCAATTGCTTAAATTGGAAAATTAACTGCGATGATCACTCTTCACATTCACGTTCTGATCTATTGTGAATCCAGTTATCTGATTGGTTCTCCCACTGTAGACTATCTGCTGTTAGACCTTCAAATTTCAATCCAAAGGGGAAACTTTTCTACTTTTGGCTAAATATAACTGAAATTATAGGCTTTCACAGCTATCCTTTAAAGTGTCTACTTAATACCCATCCATGTTTTCTATGGAACTTCTTGTCAATTTTCATTCTCATCTGACACAGGCTTGATAATTAAGGGCGTGTCCATGACAAAACCACGCAGAACTGGGCAGGTCATACAGTTCAAATCACCGATTTTGCTCCGTAAACTTGGAACAAACATGAGAATGCCACAAGTCAACATAGAGTGTGTCAAGTACCTCTTTTTCCCAAATTTTTACTCATACATATCAATAGGAAAATGCTTAGCTACAATCGTGAACAAAAGTCTTTGGGAAACTTATGTAATGTAACAAATTATCTGTTTTACAAGTGAAGATTGAAAAAAGGCACCACTATCCTTTTAAAAGTGCATTGCCACTGCCCCCTCTCCCTGCCCCTCTCCCTGCCCCCTCTCACTGCCCCCTCTCCCTGCCCCCTCTCACTGCCCCCTCTCCCTGCCCCCTCTCCCTGCCCCTCTCACTGCCCCCTCTCACTGCCCCCTCTCCCTGCCCCCTGTCCCTGCCCCCTCTCCCTGCCCCCTGTCCCTGCCCCCTGTCCCTGCCCCCTGTCCCTGCCCCCTCTCCCTGCCCAATACAATGTTGAAAATCAGGTGAAACTGAATGTACTAGATTTCAACATTGTATGGGGGGGGAGGGGGGGGGGGGTCAAGGTTAGGCAGACAAAGTTGTATTCGCATCTGGTGTGTGCACAAGAGCGCACAAAAGAGCCCCAGACTTCAGTCCATGATTGTAGATACATGTATTTTAAGTTGATTTCGGGTTAGGTTACTTAAGGACGGTGCCTGCTAAATACAAAGGTTTTTGCGCCAAGTTAGGACCACGCGGAAAAAGTAGATATTTGCAAGGGCTATTGAAATCCACAAAGAAAAATAGAGGTAGTCACGCATTTTTTCGAGATAATTAGCCTTGAATCTCAACAAAAATGCTGACATCAGCATTTTTCTGAAAAAAGCGGGAAACGATATTTCTTCTAAGATTTCCTTAGAATTCGCCTTTACATACAGAAAGGCAAATATTTAAAAAGATCTTTAAACTACATGGCAAGTGGTAACATTAAAATCATTTTTGTTACGTTTTTAGTAACAAAATCGTTACAAAATCGCTTTTAACGTCTCTGACAGCCTTCCTCTGGTTCAGCTAAAATACAGTCTAAATACCTTTTGCTCACGACCAGAAACTAATCACATGTTGAATAGGCTTGCCGCTTCCAAAACATGTAGGGGTAACCACGCTTTTTTTAAAGTTATTGAGCTTTTTTGAAAGCTTTTACGGTGCCTGTTACACTTTTTCCTGTCACCTCCCCAGTAAGTAAGACATTTGCGTGTCTGCGCGCGCACTACGCCATCTACAGGTACATGTTTGCAGTTGGATTTCAGTGTAATTTTCGAAAGATAACAGCTAGATTTTCAGATGGAAGACGTTAACAGTTAGTGGCTAGCGATATGCTGCTATTTTGGTATCCCTGGTTTAAGAACAGGTTCATTAAAATTGACTTGGTCACCGTAGGAAAGTTTTGCTTTAATTTTAGTCGTGTGCTTGGTGGCGTAGTTGATTGCGTCAATGTCAACCCCAGCGCGCGCACGCGCTTAAATCATGGCTTACGTGATGCGCAGGGCGTGTGCGCACTAACAAAAGTAGGCATCGTCCTTAAAGCAGAAAAACGGCTTTTCATGAATTCGCCATAAATCATAAAGCCCCGAGAAAACAGAGAAAACACATTTTAGGGCTTATTTGCAAACTTTAGGGAATGCTCTCACTATCCATAAAGTGCATTTGGTATTGCCCATTGTAGGTACTTGCCATCAATTAAAGGCTGTTCACAACAATATGGAACCACAGAGAGAAATCAAATTCCCTTCAGTAGTTCAACGGAATATCTTTACTTTGACACTGATAATACTTGCAGAACATGATCCAGCAAATTTCATTTTCACATGGCCTTTCTTGAGGATTGTAAGGGATATTCTCATGATGCACGATTGGCATGATTGACTGATTATATTTTTCATGAAATGTGAATTTGAGAAATTATTCTCCGCGATCCGTGACCAACTGAAGGTTTTGTGTAACCCATGAAGACCTTGCATTATTAAACAATGTTTGTGATTCCACGCGAGTTTCTTAACAGCTGGATTGGTGAGTGAATGATTGTGGCAAAAAAGTAGGTAATTTCAAATGTTCTATTCCCTTCAAGTTAGAGGGAGCACCTGCAAAATTGGCCATTGATCACTAATTCATAAATGCATATTTAATTAGCTGTCTTTGTTTTAGTATTTCTACTAGAAAGAGGGTCTCAGGGGGGCATGGGGGGGGAACTGATACAGTTATTGAATGAAAACATCTTAATCACAGATCACAAAAATAAAAATTTCATTTTCCTGAATCACAAAAATAAGCAATTAAGAGTGATTTTCTGAGAATGTCGAGAATCCGAAGACACCGGCGAAAAATCGATTTTTCTTTTATTTCGCCAAAACATACCTTTGGGTGAACTTATTCAAGGAAAAATAGTTTAAAGTTCCAACGATTTATTTTGCGGCCAAAATTTAAGAAAGTTCGAAATTTGCATATAATGGCGGTTTTCGCAACTGAAAATCTTCAAATTTCACGCTTCTTTACGAAAACATCAGGGGCGTAAAAAAATCCTATGAAACGAAACTTGGCACAATTGTTATTTCATTCTTATACTTTAAAATCGTGTTGTAAGTTTCTTGAAGTTTTGTTTACAGCTTTTTAACGAAGGGTATTTGTACAGCCGCCATTTGTGTCACTTGGCAAGGAACAAATAAGGGCCAACTTCGACTAGGATAAATGGCCACTGGTATATATCATTTGGTCAAAATATTTATATTTTAGGAAACCTTGGTTATTGTTTTTTTCACCAGAAAAGTTATAGCTCTGGGAATTAAAATGTTCCCCGTCAGTAAAATAAAATGTTACAGCATGTAAGCGAGTTCAACTTTATGCAAATCACGAGGTTGCTCTTTGGAAGTCAACGGTTTAAAACAGGAAACAACGACTCACCGTCATTTACGCTCCTTCTGCCGCTATAGAAATTATTTTAACTTCCCAGTGTCCTTTTGAGTTGTTCTTAAGATATTTCCAGTAACACAGCGAGCATAAACGGCCATAAAATTCGACAAGGTCGACAATGTTTACATTTGCTGTCGCACACGCAGGTGTGGATCTTTTCATCGTATTGCTTAGTCGAGAGTCCTTTAAAAATATGAGAATACACACTTCAAAAGGAAGCAAATCAGTCTCTCATATCTGTATAGTTCATGTCCACTTATGGGTAAATAACTCAGTCCCCGTTCACTGAATAAACAAGTCGAATGACCTTTGCGGTGTGAGAGGTCACATGTTAATGCCGTTATGTTACTTTCTCCCGGTTTCACATTACAAGGGTAACGCCGTATTTCACAAGGTCAAAAAAAGGTAAAAGTCTGCATGCGAGCCAACTGTGGCCCACCAGGCCGGAGCTTATCCCGGTTTCTGTAGCATGAAGCGACTGGGAGTATTTCTACTCTCCCCTGGATGGGATGCTAGTCCATCGCAGGGTTACCCCAGGCATTAAATTCGCCGGTACCCATTTATACACCTGAGTGGAGAGAGGCACCTCGAGAGTACTCATTTCACATGGCATTTGGTTTTATTTAAAATGGTCTCAAATATATTTTATTTAGGAAGCAAAAACAACAAATGATTAAATCACGAAATTAAGGCGGCACAGCACAGTTTTTTTTTCTTTCACAAGATGAACAAATCTGCAAGCATTGGCGCATTTTCAGATGAAAGCCGGGGCGGATCCAGACCTTGAGCTAAGGGCCTGTTTACATGGAGGTGGGGGAGCCCAGGTAGGTGAGGTAGCCCGCCTAGCTGTAGTGGAAAAATGGCCTGCGTTTACCTGCAAACTTACAACCCCGGGGTCCCGGGGTGACGTTACTAGACGTTGTTGCTTGGTCGCTAGGCATGTAAACAGAGAAAATGGTAGGCGAACGACGCATTTTGGCGGTCAGTCTTCTTTTCCTCTCATTATCTGATCTCGCTGCAACATTTCCTCCTCCTCCACTTCGTATCTAGCTTTCCATTCCAAAGATACAAGCAGCTCGTCCGCAAAGAGGTCTTCCCCGTCGTCGCTTGAAATATTGTAAAAGTGCTCTCAAAGCTCCAAGCAGTGATTTCACACGGTTGTCGAACGTGCTCGGTCGAAGTTTATTTCGGATTCTTTCGAATCCAAACTTAACTCTGACTCCAGTGATGAAAAAGAAATGATTCTTAAACAAAATTCGGACGTTTTAGTGCCGAGATATATTGGAAAGATTAATTTTGCTTTCCAATTTCTCGAGCAAATACAGAGAGCAGACTGAGGCTCCATTGTGTTTGGGTTCTTGGGTAGATGTCATCAGCAATCGCCGCCCCAGACTCCCTAAATCTCAGTCGCGTAACATTTCAAGCGCGACTTTTTGAGAGGGCATAGAAAATCAAGGATTCCAAGCAAATTCAAAAATTTTTGCGCCCAAATGCTTCGAATAACAAGTAGATTCGATTTAGCGACAAAAATTTTTGGGGTTAGGTGCACTTGAACGATTTAACGATTTTTCTGATCTATATCCCCAAGAGACTATGATCTCATTTTCTCTTGTTAAGGACGTTCGCGCCCAAAAACTTCCCACGTACACAGGCCCGTAGGGAGGGGGGGTGCGATGGGTGCGCCCGCACCCCCCCGCAGACTGCTGAGGTCCACTTTTTTGTTAAAAAAATAAATAGTAAAAAAAAAATAATAGTGTTGTTCTGTTTGCCAAGATGCACCCAAGGAGGCTTGAGCTTGGCACACTTCTGAAAGATCGTGATGATCAGCAGCCAGCCGAGTGAACAATACGGATTTACAACTTTATTTCTATTTTTGTTATTTTTAAATAGTGACATTGGCATTGTTATTCTCTACATTGTAAAATACATACGTAAAGCATCAAAATCAATTTTGAAGTTCAAAATTTGACAAATATCCACGTTTTTAGGTTCGCTTTTAGCGACCTATATTGCTATCATACTGACCTTCAAAACGCACGAAATGCAGTCTCAGACAACTTAATTTTCAAAATTTCCCGGGGGGGCATGCCCCCGGACCCCCCTAGTCAAGAGCGCCTCCGGCGCTCGTTGGTCCGTATAATCAACTGATCGCACCCACCCGTAAAAAATCCTGGCTACGGGCCTGGTACAGATTTTTTTAAAACTTTGACGGCAGGTAGAAAATGATAAGATTGGATGAAAAACGTAAAAAAAATCGGGGGTCACCGAACTCGTTTTGAAGATAAGGCGCATCACAGATCATAGCATTTCTAGGATTTCCAGCCACTGAGGCGATTCTGGCCGGATTCATAACTATCGGCATATATTTAAGTTGAAGAATCATATCTAAGTTATGTGTGTTTAACACAGCGTATATAGGCCTATTTGATAGATCTTTGCTACATATGTCATTAAATCAGCTAGAATTAGCCTTAAAAAAATACAACTTCTAAGCTACGCACACCTGTATCCACGTACAAATTCGACCCTATTTAAACAGTATATGAGAAATAATTAAAACTTCCCACGTACAGATTTTTTTTGTTTTTTAGTATCATGGAGAGAATCAGGAAAGGAAGTGATCTGCCGAAAAAAAAGTGGGGGTCACCGAGCATCCAACAAGAATATTCGCACACAAAGTTAACGCAAAGGTCATCAGCTCTATATTTTATTGAGTTTTCGACTCGGTGCGCGCGCTTGAAAATGACGTGGCACGTGATTGACCAATGAATAGCGTGCGCACTAGAGATGCGCAGTAGCAATGGGCGCGAACGTCCTTAAATGTCAGAGTATAAGACCACCTTAAAAAGAAAATTAGAAAACTATTGAGAGTGCAACTTCAACAAGTTAATAATATATGTCTAAAACTTTCTTTTTGATGCGTTAAACGATGCAAGCAAATATAAAACTTAATACTCAAGAGATGTGATTGTAATGTTTTACAGTAATTAAATGAGAAGAAATGTCTCCTATAATATGCCTGGGATAGGAAATGGATTGTGTTTACACAAAATTATATCTATCCTTTTCAAAATCTCAGCCTCGGCTTTATTCTTAAAATATTCTTAAAATTTCGCAAATTTCAGCCTCGATATTCTTATAAAATATATTCTTATAAAAAAAGACTGTTTTTGGAGTCTTATAGCAGCAGGCAGAGTAAATCAACCCCCCCCCCCCCCACTCCCCCTCTTAAGGCCTGTTTACATGGAGGTGGGGGACCCCAGGTAGGTGAGGTAACCCGCCTAGGTGAGGTAACCCGCCTCTCCATATAGTCTCTCATTTTTATTTGATCATGTTTACATGATAGGGGGGTAACCCGCCTAGGCGGGTTGCCCGGTCTGCCGGGTAGGGTAACCCTGTCAGCAGGGGTCGCATTTTGCCATGTAAAGGACTCAAGGTGGGGTAACCCGCCTAGCCGGGGTCGAGGTTATGTTACATTTGCAAGCGCGCCAAAGCGCGCCAAATTAAAATAGTAAAAAGCCACAGCACTGAAATGTTGCAGCGAGATCAGATAATGAGAGGAAAAGAACACTGACCGCCAAAATGCGTCGTTCGCCTACCATTTTCTCTGTTTACATGCCTAGCGACCAAGCAACAACGTCTAGTAACGTCACCCCGGGACCCCGGGGTTGTAAGTTTGCATGTAAACGCGGGCCATTTTTCGACCACAGCTAGGCGGGCTACCTCACCTACCTGGGCTCCCCCACCTCCATGTAAACAGGCCCTTAGCTCAAGGTCTGGATCCGCCCCGGCTTTCATTTGAAAATGCGCCAATGCTTGCAGATTTGTTCATCTTGTGAAAGAAAAAAAAACTGTGCTGTGCCGCCTTAATTTCGTGATTTAATCATTTGTTGTTTTTGCTTCCTAAATAAAATATATTTGAGACCATTTTAAATAAAACCAAATGCCATGTGAAATGAGTACTCTCGAGGTGCCTCTCTCCACTCAGGTGTATAAATGGGTACCGGCGAATTTAATGCCTGGGGTAACCCTGCGATGGACTAGCATCCCATCCAGGGGAGAGTAGAAATACTCCCAGTCGCTTCATGCTACAGAAACCGGGATAAGCTCCGGCCTGGTGGGCCACAGTTGGCTCGCATGCAGACTTTTACCTTTTTTGACCTTGTGAAATACGGCGTTACCCTTGTAATGTGAAACCGGGAGAAAGTAACATAACGGCATTAACATGTGACCTCTCACACCGCAAAGGTCATTCGACTTGTTTATTCAGTGAACGGGGACTGAGTTATTTACCCATAAGTGGACATGAACTATACAGATATGAGAGACTGATTTGCTTCCTTTTGAAGTGTGTATTCTCATATTTTTAAAGGACTCTCGACTAAGCAATACGATGAAAAGATCCACACCTGCGTGTGCGACAGCAAATGTAAACATTGTCGACCTTGTCGAATTTTATGGCCGTTTATGCTCGCTGTGTTACTGGAAATATTTTAAGAACAACTCAAAAGGACACTGGGAAGTTAAAATAATTTCTATAGCGGCAGAAGGAGCGTAAATGACGGTGAGTCGTTGTTTCCTGTTTTAAACCGTTGACTTCCAAAGAGCAACCTCGTGATTTGCATAAAGTTGAACTCGCTTACATGCTGTAACATTTTATTTTACTGACGGGGAACATTTTAATTCCCAGAGCTATAACTTTTCTGGTGAAAAAACCAATAACCAAGGTTTCCTAAAATATAAATATTTTGACCAAATGATATATACCAGTGGCCATTTATCCTAGTCGAAGTTGGCCCTTATTTGTTCCTTGCCAAGTGACACAAATGGCGGCTGTACAAATACCCTTCGTTAAAAAGCTGTAAACAAAACTTCAAGAAACTTACTACACGATTTTAAAGTATAAGAATGAAATAACAATTGTGCCAAGTTTCGTTTTCATAGGATTTTTTTTACGCCCCTGATGTTTTCGTAAAGAAGCGTGAAATTTGAAGATTTTAAGTTGCGAAAACCGCCATTATATGCAAATTTCGAACTTTCTTAAATTTTGGCCGCAAAATAAATCGTTGGAACTTTAAACTATTTTTCCTTGAATAAGTTCACCCAAAGGTATGTTTTGGCGAAATAAAAGAAAAATCGATTTTTCGCCGGTGTCTTCCGATTCTCGACATTCTCAGAAAATCACTCTTGATTGCTTATTTTTGTGATTCAGGAAAATGAAATTTTTATTTTTGTGATCTGTGATTAAGATGTTTTCATTCAATAACTGTATCAGTTCCCCCCCCCCCCCCCATGCCCCCCTGAGACCCTCTTTCTAGTAGAAATACTAAAACAAAGACAGCTAATTAAATATGCATTTATGAATTAGTGATCAATGGCCAATTTTGCAGGTGCTCCCTCTAACTTGAAGGGAATAGAACATTTGAAATTACCTACTTTTTTGCCACAATCATTCACTCACCAATCCAACTGTTAAGAAACTCGCGTGACAATTCCTACCTTACAGTAGAAGCCAGTTCATAGAGAAGTTCACTGATGTTCAAATACATGTTAATGTCCTCATTACGTCTGTAGCCCCAGGCATGTTTATCAACTGGCAATGCATTCTCCCATTTGTGATTCTGAAGTTTACCTTTGGTAAGAGAACAGTTGTTAGTTGCAAATAAGAACATCGCACCAGTATCGCAGAGGTCACTGGTTGATTCATTAGTAACAGCTTCATCTCGAGTTTAACTAGGAACTCTGATCTCATCTGTATGGGTTTCAAGGAGCTTATGCAAATCCACAGAGTAAACTTAAATGCATGTAAATGCAATACAATCAAACTTGTTATAGGCAAGTTTAAAATAGCAAACAACAAGGAGCCCCAAATGACAAGGTAAAGGATACCTGTTAATTGTTTCGTAGCGGTGTAAATGAAGGAATTTGGTCTCACTTAGGGTGCTCAGGACATTAAAACGCCACTGGCAATAACTAGTTGTAGCCATCAACTTTTATTAGTTATCACATTTTTCAGAGTGCATTGAATGACAAAATTAAAAAATGCTGTTATTGTCAATTAAAGCTATGTTTTAGCGGTTGTTTAAAGCCCAAGTCACACCCAGATTGGTCTTATTTAGTGGTTTAACTCAAATTTTTCGGATGGCAGGGGTTGAAATGTTGTGTGTCTACCTGCCAATTTCAGGTTATTTTAGGAAGTGACAGTTAAAAATATTCATTTGATGCTTGTCGCTTGCAAACGGGCAAGAAAATCATTAGTAATTCAGAATTTATCAATTCAAATAATATGCTCATCTCGCCACAGTCATGCTCACTCATGCAGTCACCAGACTCCACTCAATAAAAGCAAGATGATACAATCTTTGCAGTGCGCATGACAAAGGAAGCAAATGCGACTTGCCCCAACTTGCTTTATTCTTCCGTGTTTCTTCACCAATCAAGCGCGAATGAGTTCAGTATTTTAGATTGTAATATGATCGTTTTCTAACACGTAAACAACGTGCTAAAGAAGCGGAAGTTGAAGAACATTAACACTGGACCTGTTACTGAATTATAGTAGAGTGATGCTAAAAACACCTAAAAGACTAGTGGATGCCTATGGGCAAAACCAAAGGCCTAAACATTAACTGTAAAATGCCATTGTTCTCTATCAGTTTATTTCTAATGATTGTACAACCTCAGTTGATTAATATTTAAATAAAATTGGTCAAGTTGGATGTTGGTGGAGACAGGTGAGAAAATATTTTGCTTGTCACTAGACACATGTAAACAGTCTGCAAACATTTCGATCCCTGGATGGTAGTCCTTTCCATACAGGAGACATCCCCAGGAGAAACCTATACCTCTTGTGGGGTGCATGCCCAAAACACTGTGACTCACCTGGATTGTAATGGTCATGGCAAGTGAGCACTCCACCATGATGGCAAGGACATCCATTGTCACACCAACGATCGTTTGTAATAACAGTGTCTTTAACAGGACTTAACAGGGAGAGAGAGGAAGTCAGAACATCACTTATTCATTTGAACAATGTGATGCATGCATACATAATAATACCTTCAAGAATATTATTAAATATGAAATTAAAGTTGGATCATGTGTACTAAGGCATTTGTCTGCAGGGTATCAAAGTTGATACTATCAGTTGATATATATGTAATCCAGTGTCAGTCAACATATTGACTGAGTATCAGCCGTTATAGTTCACCACTAAATTTTCCTTTGTCGTTATTGGTCAAAACTGATCACGTGGTGCGATCTCTCAAGATTTGAGGTTTCCTCTTTGGAAGGTGCCTTCTTTAGAATAGCATATTTGCCCTCGAAGCTTCGCTTCTCGGGCAAATATTTGTTTTAAGAACATCAAATTTCCGCAGGGCGACTATCAACCGATACTTCCTCGACAGAAACATTCTATTGTTTAAATATTATATTCTGACCGACATCAGTAGTCTCTCAACCAACACACATGTCAGATGATACTGGCTTGACACTAAGCCGATACTTAACTGACACTAAGCCAACACTACCATCATTTGGTCTGCTCTTGTAACTGAGTTCTATCTTTTCTACTCAATTATTATTAAATACTTTCCTCAGGCTCTTTGAAAGGGACTTTTAGTGACCATTTTCCATTTTTGACCTTTCATACGGGCTACATCATTTTTGTCATAGCATACCGTTTTTTTTTCAGCTTATGCTTTTGTTCTCATCATCATTTTTACATACTGCAAACAGGCTAAGGGCCTAAAATAATTGTAGAGGAGCACCAGAAGAATGATCCTCATTACTTTTGGAATTAGAAACCTCTGTCCATCAGTTGGACACCCTGGGATATAATAACTGCAACAGTTTGTCATGAGTCCCTTTCCCTACTCAGTGATTGTGCAGAGTTTCATTAGATATATGTATTCAAAATGACAGCTGTTTGAGCTGTCTCCTCACTTTATCCACATACAAGCATAGGGGATACACTCTAATTTTGCATCCCCTGTGGGTAAAGGATATGGCTACCATTTTAGCAAAAGAACTGACTGACAGCCAACCAAAACATGGCAGATTGCTGATCACAACATTATAGTCAAGGTGTCTTCCCCAACTGTCAATTGATCTACCGATCAAATGTTGATCAATAGTGTTGACCAACTCGAATAACACATGTTGACCGGCTCTTGGCTGACTCTCCGTCTACATATTGACTGAGCATTGGTTGATATATAAACTGACACTCAGTCCAGATATTGACTCATAGTATTAACTGATGCTTTGCCGACAGACTCATTAAGTACCCATGATCCTCAAAGTCTATACATAATATTTAAAAGTCACGCAAACTATCTGACCACTAGTAATCAGGCTTGTACTGCTGTGCAGGAGGTCAAGGGTTCGAGCCCCAGACCGGACCAACACTCAGGGACTTAAAATAACTGAGGTGAACATGCTGCCTTTGTAATTATATCTGCAAATGGTTAGACATTCAGGTCTTCTCGGATAAGGACTATAAACCGTAGGCCCCATCTCCTACATCTTAGATGTTATGGTTAGCAGGGGGCGTAAAAGAAGCCGCTTACCGTAAAGAGTAGGGCATGAAGTTCCCGGTGTTGTGGTCTGGCATTTGTTGTTGTTATATACTGTGAAATGCTCGGAGATATTAGCTCATATAAAGCTACTCTACAATCCGAGGGTAAATAAATTATTCACTTCACTTCACTACATGTTGTTCAGATCATATAGCTCTGACATGAGAATTTCCTGACAAAAAATACAAAATAAAGTACAAACTAAGTTATGTTTAAGACCCAACACCAAGTGTCATATTTACCTTTCATTATAAAGCCATGCAAGAAATTCTCTGCTTTCCCAGTATGTGTCAGGTCCTTTGGAACCATCTGACCACAGGTAATCAGGCTTATATGTGTTGATCAGGTCATACAGCTCTGGCATGAGAATTTCCTACACAAAATATTTAAAGTCTTTACATCTACATCTTAGTCAAGTTGGTAAAAATCGTGAGATACCACTCCAACATTACTGTAAAAAAATCTGAATAAAAATACTAAATGTAATTACCTTCAAACCAGAAAATGCTCTAGTCTGATGCCTATGTTCTTTGTTCTTTGGTTTGAATTTTTTTAAACTGGTTTAAATTTTTCAAACTGGTGTGAAACTTTCAAACTGGTTTAAAGCTGTTATATGGTTTAATACAAAATTAGACATGCATCAGGGAGTCTGGGACCATATATTAAGTTATAACAACAAAATATGGGTGAAATTTGCATCAAACCCTTTGTGGTCAAGGAAATAGAATGCAGAAATACAGAGTGAGAGATCAAAGTTTCACGTCCCGGTAAGGTCTGAGAAAAAAAACTAGTGAGACTATCTCAGATAGTGCAGTGTCATGCAGGACTGTAAGTACGTTTTAAGTCATCTGCTGCCTGTATGTAACTAACTTACAATTACTGTTTGTAAAGATGGTTTTAAATTTTACTGTGGTGTTTGACGTTGAATCTCGTTTATTTTTAATTTTTGATATGTTGAAGTAGCAAACATGATAATTTTATTTTTTCAACGCCAATATTTGTAACTTGATACTTTTGTTTTCCTCTTCACCACCAGCTCAAACTTCAACTCCACATGGAGTCGCAAGAACTCGAAATAAAGCGGTTGCAGCTAGAATTGCAGTTGGCCCAGCTCAAGGTGACCTCTAACACTGCAAAGATCCTAAAACAGGATGAATCTGTGAAGACAGGTCTAGCGAGAAGTCCCTTGGTGATCAATGCGCCCCTCAAAGGATCACTAACCCGTAGGAATGGCCGCATATATTCACCCCAGGTGAGCCAAAATTATTCAATGAATTGTCCATGGCTGAATTCTCAGCCGTCTACACTGTCATCATACAGCGTTGCACAGATGTTTCTCGCCGAGAAGCGCTCATCACCAATTTTCATGATCTCATGGTTCTTGCGTCTACATACACGTGGTAAGCGGTTCATGCCTATCATCATTAAGTCTAGAGAAGTATTGAAATGGGCCTTACGTCCTGGGGGGATTTGCTCAAGCATCCTTTTTTCTTGCCAACTGCTCTCCTCACGTATTTAACCAACAAACCACGCGTCCACCTTCCCCCCAGACAGCCTTCAAGCTCCCCCTTCTGGCCACTCTATTTCCCGTAGTGAAATCTGTGACGCATGGTCCTGGCACAATGACTGCAAAACCCATGAGTGCCCCCTCCATCATGTCTGCATTGTGTGCAAGCTCGATCACCAAGCCAAAACCTGTCCTAAACGGAAATATCCATTTCCACCATGTAGCCAAGACCCCAGGCCACAGGATTGACTACCACCTCATCAACTCACACATTGGCTCTTCCTCCATCTTTCTCAGCCTGTCAGCCAACCCACACCAGTCATCGATCATCTCAGCTTCCAACAAGTCTTCCTGGCTCACCTTGCACTACCACCTCTCCGCTTTCCAAAGGCATTGTCAACTCCTCAGCGCCTGTTCTCCCCATCAGGCCTGATCTTACCCACCATCTGATTTCACTTCATACCAAACTCCAGCACTCTCCAGGACCAAACGCCTTTACCCTTCGTTTGCCAGTACCCTCTGCTCTCCAGGTGCACGAATAGAGAGCTCGGTTACAGGACTACCACGACACCGACCTCTGTAACTTCTTAGAGTATGGTTGCCACCCTTCCCAAATCTACTTTCAAAAATCATGGCTCAGCTATGGCAGAACCTGATCTCATTCAATCTTATCTGGACAAGGAGTGTGGCTTAGGCACTACTTGTGGTCCTTTCTCAGCCAACCCTCTATGTACGGAGTTAACAATTTCACCTGTTCAAATTGCCCACAGCTGATCGGGAAAATCACACATGGTCGTCGACCTCAGCTTCCCCTCAGGCTTCTCGGTCAATGATGGCATTCCTAAAGACTCTTACCTCGACAAACCACTCGCCCTCCGATTACCTGGCACTGACGCTCTCGTCGCGATCATCCTCCAAAAAGGCCCTGGATGCTTTCTCTTCAAGAAGGATCTCAGCCGTGCCTAACATCAGTTATGCATTGATCCCCTAGACTTTAACCTCCTCAGTGTACAGCACCAAGATTTTATGTATTTCGACGTCGCACCCCCTTTCAGCCTGCGTTCTGCCGCGATGATGTGTCAGCGGACCACTTCAGCAGTCTCACATATGTTTGGCAATCTTGGCTATCAGTGCACGAATTATATTGACGATTTTGGTGGCAAGGCAACCATGGCTTTAGAGACCCTCGAAGAACTTTTCTCTATTCTCGGTTTGATCTCTTCACCTGAAAAAGGTTGTGCCCCCACCACCCGCATGTCTTTCTGGGAGTCCAGTTCAATACCATTGACATGGCCATGTCTGTAACCCCGGACTGCTTACTCGAACTGCTCTCTCATTGTCACTCACTGCTCACTGCGGTCATCATTCTACGTCGTGATCTACAGTCCTTACTTGGAGTTATGTCTTTCATTACTGCCTGCGTCCGCCCAGCACGCATCTTCACGTTCGGCCTACTAAACACCATACGTGCCAACCCGTCGGCACGCTTTTGCCCATTATCTTCGGACAACAAATTAGACTTGCACTGGTGGTGTCGTTTCCTACCACAGTTCAACGGCGTGACACTCGTTAAATCTACACCTTGAAAGAACAATCCCTTTTTCTTGTCCACAGATGCTCGTACATCAGGAGCAGGTGGCTATTTTCAGGGGCAGTATTTTCACACTCCTTTTCCCGGGTACATCCTGGAGCAGTATGGTCACGACATCAATATCCTCGAACTGTTGGCAGTCATGGTGGCGTTAAAGCTGTGGGCTTCTGCTCTTCGTGGTCAGCGCTTTATTATCAGTTGTGATAACAAGAACTGTGTCCTTGCTTTGAATTCAGGCCGCTCTCGCACCCATGCTATGCAGTTGTGTCTTCGTGAGATTTCGTTTTGGTCAGCCGCCTTCAACTTCGAGCTCGCCACACATCATATTCAAGGCACCTCCAACTCCCTGGCTGACCACCTCAGTCATTGGCATCTATCCCCAGGTCACAAGACTCATTTTGACGCTCTGACAGCTGACATCCCCACAGAACACGTACCATGTGCTACTGACCTCTTCAATTTCGACATGCGTATTTAACAGTTCAATTCTCTTTTGCCCACTCAACAGATCCAGACCACGCCCTCACTACCTCATCAGCCCAGGCTCTCTTTGCTTCAAGAATATGTCCAGGATATTCAAGTCACGCCTACACTCCTGGTACTCTCTGGAACTTGCATTCTTAGTGGAAAACGTATCTTCAATTCTGCCATTGTTTCAGCCTCACACCCCTTCCAGCCTCGGCTTCGACTATCTCATGCTTTCTCACGTACTTGTCGAACAAGACCACTTCGTAGCAGTACGTGATGAATCACCTCAACTCTGTTCGCCTTCTCCATTTACATCATGGTTTTGCCTGTGATTTTTTAAACAGCTTTTCCTTGGCCCTCACTAAGAAAGGTCTCAAGCGCATCATGGGCACAAAGTCCCGCCAAAAGCACTCTATAACTGTCAATTTACTATGGCGCATGCAAACTGTGTTGGACTTGTCCATTCCAACACAGGCTGCTCTTTGGTGTCTGTTCTTGGTGGCCTTTTTCTCTTTTCTGAGAAAATCCAATCTCACCACGCCCTCTGTGCGTGCTTTTAACCCATCAAAACACCTCACCCGCAACGACATCAAGTTCTCCCGCAATGGTGCAGTTCTCCGGATACACTGGTCCAAGACGTTGCAACATAGAGAAGGCAGTCTGCTGATTCCTCTTCCGATTATCCCACACTCCGACCTCTGCCCAGTCACAGCTGTTCATCATTATTTCCAACTGGTGCCAGCTGATGCCAACTCACCATTTTTCTGCGTACCTCAAGGGCCCATTCTTCAGCCCATCACACTCTCCCTTTTCTCCAGCTTTCTCAAAGAAACCATCTCAGCCATTGGCTTGGACGCCACCAACTTTTCTCCGCATAGTTTTGGACGGGGTGGTGCCACACACGCATATCAGTCAGGGGTTCCTGACCACCTCATCAAGCTGCACAGGGACTTGTGCTCAGGCGCTTATAAACTTTATCTGTCATTGCCTCTGGCCACGTGCACTCGTGCCGCAGATGTTATGGCCGCCTCACTCTTCAATACAGTGTAGTCCAGTTATCACCCTTCTTTCCCCTCTTTTCCTTTTTTTTGTTTTAGTTATTATTTTCATAACTACTATTTTCCTTTCTATCCCGTTTGGGCCTTTTTTTTAACATACTAATTTGGGGATTTTAATTATTGTACAATTAAATGAAATTTTTCTGGCCCAAACGTGTGTCTCATCGTAATAATATTGTAATGTTTAGAGAATAATTTAGAGGTTTGATTCCAAAATACAAAAAAAAGACAGAAAGGAAATAATATTATTATGCTCGCTTTTTTCCTGCTGGAGAAAAATGAACTAATGTTATTAACTTATGAAAAAAATGGAAGAGGAATGATTTTGTTTCATTCAAGAGGCAAATTTTCATATCATCCATAAACAGTTACTAATTTAATTATCAAATAGTCACGTCGTGTCTCGGAATAGCATGTTCTTATTAGGTTGCCACCGATGGTGTTAACAATAAACCAGTTCAAAATACACAATGATATCGATTAATACAACCAAGAAGCGTTTTAACTTGACCGATATTATATCTTACATCAGTGAATGAGTCCCCTCAAAGACTGACTAAATTTATTTCCGGTTTCCGCAAGTGCCACAGTGTCTGCAGCAATATTTGAGAAGTTTCTTTTGTCACGACATTACTACTTTTAATGTTGCTAACTCAGAAATGTTTCGGGTGAATACATTTGTGAACTTCTTGTTCTCTTTCATGGGGGAGAAAACAAACAGGCGGCTGAGGAGATCCATTTGTTTCCCTCTTAAAAGCTTAGCAAACATGAAATAGTTTAAAAATAGAACATGACATTTTTTAACCGAGCTAGGGATGATTCCAAACGATACGCTGTCACAAAAGCGTTCTTTACACTAAAAAGGAAAACTGATATTACCTGAAATATAACTAGCATGCCCATTAAGACGAGCGTGTGGTATCGCACGCATGAATGCGAACTCAAGAACGGATTGTATCATGCTGACAGTGCTAGAGCGCATGCGTCTTACATGTGCAGTGTAATTGTGTATGAAATGTATCATTGACCTAACACATAGTTAACACTAATGCTAATCAATCTGCCCATGTGCTTCGAGCAAATTGCTTTTGTTCTAAAGAGCGGAATAGTACCACTAGGATAACAAGAGAATATTGGAACCATATATAGTTTTGTGATGTTACCCAAGAAGTAATGTAAGTGTGGTACGTTTTATGTAGCAATCAAAGGTACCTACCCCACCCCCTCAAAACAAGGCTAATTTATTAATTGAAATTAATTAATTAAATAAACATTAAAGTTTACACCTTATTGCCTTTGTGCCATCGTGCTTTAGCAGTGTCAACTCCCAAAGCATCCCAAAAGCGCACTCTCCACTAATTAACTAAATGTCAGTATAGGGTGTAGTGGGGAGGGAATAGTAAGGGGAGAGGGCAAAGGGTAAATTAGCGGGGGGACAGTGAAGAGGAGAGAGATAGTCGGGAGATTGGGAAGGAATATTTCTTGTAATTTTTCCATTTCAAAATAAACTGGTTTTAAAAAGAATATACTGGTTCAAAAAAATTGAACTGGTTTCGAAAAAATAAAGCAGAGGTTAATATTAAGGTAATTCCTCTGAAATAAGTGACAAAGACTTTTGTTCAACCTTTGTCCACTGAATATTTATCATATGAGAACTGCAATTTTGAAATTAAAAAGGAGGGTGCCCATGCTCATTAAAGGAGCACTGAGCCACTGAAAATGTCCCATTTTGGCACTACTTAATGCTTACAGGCATAGTAGAAGAATGCATTCCCAGTAATAATTGTAAAATCTTTGTGACCAAGACTCATGAGAACCCTCGATCTATAAATAAAGTGTTTACTTACTTACTTACTTACTTACTTACTTACTTACTTACTTACTTACTTACTTACTTACTTACTTACTTACTTACTTACTTACTTACTTACTTACTTACTTACTTACTAGAACATGCATAAAACTACAGTCAATACATTGTATCTGACACAAATAAACATTTAAGAGGGTCCCCAATAGGTTTGGCGGGAAGTGGGATTTGGCTTTTTTCCGCGGTGATATTCGGGATATAAGCTCAAAAAAGGGGTGGGAAGCGGGAATTTCAGTTGCTAGTGGGAGCGGGATTTTATGTTTTTATAGGGCTGGGATGCGAGATTGGCAAGGAAAACAGAGTGGGATACGGGATTTCAATTACACTGTGACTTCATCTTAAGTTGACCAACGCAAAACCGGAAGCTACCGAAAATGAACCCTTTGTGCGTGTAGCTGTGTCTAGTTTCATATTCATGAATAGCAAGACCTAGAAACGACCCTGTACTCTGTCAGGTCCTGTCAACTGTATCCATTATCGCTTACCCTTCGTTAGTATCAGACCGTAAGAGGTCTTTGCCCATTTCCGGCTTTTGCGCCGACGGTCTGTAGAGTCTCAGTACTTTTGACCTCAGTGTCCTCAGCGTCTCCTCAGTTCCGATCTGCTGTTCTAGTTTTTTCTAGTCCTTCAACCTTTTTACGAGCGCTGAGTGTTTTTGTTTGTGGCCAGTATGGCCACACCGGATAGCGGCGACAGTAATTTACCAAACGAATCTAGGAAACGAAGTACATGCGACATTATAAACTGCGTCGCCATTTATTATGAAAAGAGTACCAGCCGGAATGCCTTCCTTCGGAAAGAAAAGTTCTGAGCACAGGTTTCAAGCTGTAAATTAGGACCTGACGTCGCTTAACGAAAGCTTTGAAAGAAACTGTCGGGTATGCTAACTTTTTAAACCGTATTTGTAGTTGACGTTTTAGACCTTGTAAGTCCTTTATTGTGATGCGCATGTTTCACGGTTTGTATCTAGTGAATCCGGTCTGATCTGGCGTGACCTTCGTGCCCTCTGCTTTATACGGTGACTGTTTATGATCGACCTGAAGTGGTCTCGCTAACAGAAGTAATTAATAGTATTTAAGATGCCTTTCGTTATGTGACCTACGTCACGGCTTTTCGATTTTTGAACTTTTTTCCCTTTCCTTTTTCTCCTTTTCTTTTCTTTTTGCTGCAGTGATTGACCTTCTTCTGGGCTTGCTTGCGGTTAAAAAACTTCTAAGGAAGCTTCATCGAGGCGGGCAATTTTTACCATGAGCAGCCAAGTGTAGTGGCAGGAAATTTTGCTCTGAGTTTTTTTAATCAACTTTTTGAGCTTTTTTGTACATATCTCAGGCTCCATCAGGCCGATCACTCTGATCTGGGAATCATTGGAAAGATCTTTTTCTCCTGCAGAAGTTGAGTTAGATAATGCCAATTTTGGTCAAAAGTGATGACGTCAGAAGTGGAAGAAAGGCCAAGGCTAGTCACGGGCGGTTACGGCCGGCACGGGAGTCAATGGGTTAAGAAAAAAACACGATACAGCAGAACAGGATAAGGGACCATTGAGCTAGCACCCGATTGAATGTCAACGCACAAACTAACACATATCTTCAAATACTCAGCTGATTTTCTTCCAAAACACCAGGACTTGGAATATGGGAGTGAACAATCTCTTTCTTTTACTGATACGTTAAAAAAACTAACAAAACAGCGAAACATTTAAAGAGCGAAGCGCAACAATAATTTCTTAATACTTATCTGCTACCCATTGCATACAGGTAGGCCTTTCATGATCTTTACTGTGATGTTTACTTTTGTTAAGTTTCTGCGTTAATTATTATTTAACAAATTAATAATTAACGCAAAAACGCCTTTGCAAAGTGGGTGGGATCGGGATTCCCAAGTGAAAAAGGGCGGGATGGCGGGATTAACGGGAAAAAATAGGTGGGAAAGCGGGATTTGAGAAGCCTATTGTGGACCCTCATTTAACATTTTATTTAGCCAGAAAGCTAAATCCTTGATTAAAATGTGAACCAAAATTTGGTGACCATGTCAAGACATGGTTACCAAATCGCAAAACAGAAAAGACCACAGTGTTTCTGCTATTTTGGAACCTTATTTATTCAATTTTGAACAATAGAAATCAGATCAGTCTTCCCCCTAAGCTTATGATAAGTTAATTAAAATGACTGGAAAAAAGGTGGGGTGCCTGTGCTTGTTAGTGAGTTATAGCAATTTTTCAATATGGGTGGAAATGATGCCATAAATTATGTGCAAAAAGGATGTGCAATACAAATGAGAGGAATAACCTTAAACTACAACATTTACATTAAATACCACGTCTATCTAAAGACACAGTGATCAATCTATCTTAGTATGGTATCAATGCTTTATTATAATTTTATTGCCTTATAATGTTTCATCCATGAGTAAGTTTAGTGAGAAAGAATGTGCTGTTTAAAACTGAAATACCTTCTCCTACTAATATCTTGTATATAAAATTTAAATATATACACTTTTCATGACTTTTGAATACCTTGACATAATCCTGTGTCTCAAAGTTGTTGGCACGATCCTTCATATAGAGTGGATGGAACCATTCAAAGAGTGAATGATACAATCCAAAAGTGATGTTGGTTTTACTTCTAATGGCAGTTGCTAGCTCCCCTGTTAATTACAGAACACACTGGTTACAGCATGAAACTTCACATTTGGGTGGAGTGTTAGACAAGCAAGAATGGTCATGCCAGCCTACTACTGCTTCTTACAGGATTCTCCCAAAAATTTGAAGTAGAGGGAGAATAACTTTGAGTAGACGGCGGACAATGCCGATAAAAAGATGTGCAGTGGTTTTATCAGGCTCATGTGGAGGATGGAGCCCACCTTTTATTGGCGAGTGCAGGAGCCTCCCCAAGAAAATTTGGAAATTGGGGTTCCAAAAAGTGCATTACTTTCTGAAGTTCTGAGTTCATAACTGCCTCAAGATCTTTTGAAGTTTTAGTAGTGTAGAAGATATTAGCATCATCAGCAAAAAGTCGAAAGGAAAGCACATCTGAAGAGTTAGCAAGATCATGGTCATGGTCAAATGTAAGTATGTAACTAAACTTCTGTTTTTGCTTGCTGCTGTTGCTGCTGCTGCTGCTGTTTGTGTGTTTGTTTGTTTGTTTGTTCCTTGTTTCCTTTTGCTATGTTTGTCCTTTTTAGATTTCTCTCTTGGTTCAACATATCTCTAAAATGCTTAATTTATATAAATTTTTTTTCTGCACATTAGTCCTAGGCTCTACAAATATCTTCTACTATATTTCAGTTAAGCTCAGTGTCAGTTCTTTGTTTACTTAAAAGTAGATGGTGGTCAACTAGAAAGCCTTTGCTACTTTGACCACCATACACATTTTTTAACCTGTATTGTAATTATTTTATCTAGTAATCGTGTGTTGTAATTATACTTTTCTCTCTATGTTAACTTTATGTAAATAGTGTGAAATAAATGAACCTTGAACCTTTCACTGACTTTAATTAAATTAAACAATAATGGTTTTCAGTTCTTTTCTTAAAGAAAAGGAATTTTATCAAGCAAAAAACAAAATGTTTGTCTTTGTTCAACAGTTTAATTGTCGTCATCCAAGCTCGAACTCTGAATCTACATCAGACATATCATTGTCATCCTTCCTGTCCATGCTATTTACTTTGAGTAGCCGGCATGCAAAGGACGACTAGACGGTGAATTTCACAGGTCGCCGGAGCTTACGGAGAACTCTGTTCTTAAGGCGGCTGATAAACAACTTCCTTTATTTTCTTGTAATTATACCCTGATGGATAATTACTACTTATTCGTCAGGGTTTGGGTACCAACCAAGTGTTGCAAGGGCAACCCCTGGGGGAAGAGGGACATGCCACGCCCAGGACTAGCATTGCACTGAGAGTTAAGGTCAAAGTTTCTCTCAGTTACCTAATGCATCAGAAACTGAAGTTAAGCTCTAGTGATCATAAGTCAATTCTGGCTCCTTGAAATCTTAGATTTGTACCAATTTTACCTTTTATGCTGCAACATAATCAGTTGCATTGTATTAAGAGAGCAGATGGCAAGCAAGAGTTTTGTACATCTATCTGTGGTATACTGCCGATTCAAACTATTGAGTTTATTAGCAATGTGAAATCAATCAAGAGTTAAGAGCCAGAAAAAGCAGTTCTAACTTTAAAGATACAAGTATACAAAAATATTTCAGTGTAATTAATACATAACTATCCTTACCCACTAGATCCCTGTGAGGTCCATTGTCAACAGAGTTCCAGTTCCATGACACATTTGATCTCCAGTTTGTCCATCCTTCATGATGCTTACTGGTCAGGACATAATATCTAAAAGGTAATTCAAATATATATCTGAATAAGATCCATGTTTAGCAGTGAAATTTGAAATGTCTGTTTATGGCATTAGCTCCGGACTGATCATGATACAATGCCACAATATAGTAAGCTTTTTGGAGTTAATTGCGTTCGACAAAGAACGCATTCATAATACAGTCAAAATTTACATTTTTGGAATATCTATTCATGGACACCAATTTGGCCTCCCGGAAAATTTTTCAGGGGCAAAATTATTCAGAGGGCAAATTCATGATGTCATTTCCATCAAACATGTGCTTGGTTTCTAGCAGTAGTCGAGTTTCACATTTTGCCTCACGTCTTGGTGTGCTTCCTTGTTGAGTTTGACCTTCTCTTCATGTTTGGTGTGCTTTCTTGTCGAATTCTGGACTGTGTTTCCTTGTTTATTTTACATGTTCACGAACACGATCGCCTAGGCATTGTGGAGGCAGCGTGGCCGAGTGGTCAGCGTGTCAGACTCACAATCCGGTGTTCCTGATTCGAGTCCCGCTCTGACCACTATCTGGATTTGTTTCTCGGTAGCCCGGAGTTCAAGTCCTTGGCCACACTTGTAAATAACCAACTGGTTTTCCTTCTGCCAGTTGGAATTCTTAACAATGTTATGTTTAATTTGAAAAAAATTATTTCATTGATTTGCTCGGTCCCAGTAGCACTTGTGCTATAAACACTGCCGAGGGTAAATAAAGGTTATTGTTATTGTTATTATTATTATTGCTATCATTGTTATTGTTGTTATTGTTGTTACTGTTGTTGTTGTTTTATTGTTGTTGTTACTATTGTTGTTATTGTTGCTATTGTTGTTATTATTATTATTATTATATGCAGTAAAACTATCTGTATGCACAGTGTTATAAAGCGACACAGGGCGCTAAGCGTAACCTATTATTATTATTATTATTATTATTATTATTATTATTATTATTATTATTATTATTATTATTATTATTATTATTATTATTATTATTATTATTATTATTATTATTATTATTATTGAAATAAACGAAGAGGCGTTCTCAAGGCAAATTACTTCTGAGTTCCCCAACGGGAGTCGAACCCATGACCTTTCAGAATACCGGTTGGATGCTCTAACCACTGAGCTATGGAGGACTCATGGCGAGCAAGGTCGTAAACTTGTAAACTCATAGGAACCTAGTTTACGACCTTGCTTGCCATGAGTCCTCCATAGCTCAGTGGTTAGAGCGTCCAACTGGTATTCTGGAAGGTCATGGGTTCGACTCCCGTTGGGGAACTCAGAAAATTTATTTTCTGAGTAATTCGACTTGAGAACGCCTCTTCATTCCTATTGATTTCACTTTATCCAAGTCACAATTTCACTTATCATTTATCCACATTTATCATTTCGACATACTGAGCCTTGCAGTATGGCAGGACTTGTGTCACTCATAGGAAGCTAGTTTACGACCTTGCTCGCCATGAGTCCTCCATAGCTCAGTGGTTAGAGCGTCCAACCGGTATTCTGGAAGGTCATATGTTTGACTCCCGTTGGGGAACTCAGAAAATTTATTTTCTGAGTAATTCGACTTGAGAACGCCTCTTCATTTATTTCACTTTATCCAAGTCACAATTTCCCTCATCATTATTATTATTGTTGTTGTTATTGTTGTTATTGTTATAATTATTGTTGTTATTATTATTATTATTGTTATTGTTATTGTTATTATGTTAACAGTGGAAAGAACTGTACTTGATTGATTGTTGAATTAGTTCCGGTCGCAATAGAAAAGGTCAGTCTTATCCGGTCAAATATTGTTTGGAATCGGTGGAAGAGTACTCTGACGGCAAGATCCATAAAAGTGAACCTGAACCACGGAACGGAAATGTAAATTATACTGTCTTCTTTATTAATCAGGCCAGGGGAAATACTTGAATCAGTCACACAAAGTTGGTTTACCATGAACATGCACATGATTGCAAATGTTTACTTAACTTAGAATAATGTTCGTAAAAAATATACTTTTACAAATAAGCTTTTACGCTTCATCCATTACAAGTTAATGTGAGAATATTTAGCACGAAATTTGAAGGCTGAGGGACATATTTTAGTCCTATTAAATTTGTGAGTTGACAGACAATGGCGCCGTCATACAATGTTTGTACAGCGACCTCTTCAATCAGAATGGCATGGACTATGTCACTGAAATATCTTTCTATAAAAGCATGATTCTTGATGAAAAAATGTTTAGAAAGAAGTTGAAAGTCAGATAGGGATGTCAGTGCTGGAAATTTCTACATCACCTACACCTGGGAAATAGGCCTTTTGACCTACCAGAGACTCTGAAGCCACACAAGCCTTGTCACAAAGACATTTCTAAGTACACAACTATTATTGGATAGAAAATAAAGCTTGAGACCATGGAAATATCAAGAAAGATAAAGGCCAACTACTGACAAGCTGACCACCAGCATAGACACAGGGAGCCCTCACATCCGTTTAGAATATGAATAAAGATCAGTTTAGTGTTATCGAGCGTTTTGTGGCCGCCATTTTGAATTTTTAATATGCGCGCGGTCTGCTAGTGCTAGGTCTGGAACCAAGATAACGGAAGTCTGGGACTCGCAAATTTCTAGGAGGATCCTCTCACTCACCGAAAATAATAATGTGCCAAGGGATGAAACTTCTCACTTTTTATGTCGCATGTATCTGCCAGTTGGGGGGAACGGAAGTAAGATGTGAAGAAGAGACCAGAAGTCAAAATGCGGATTTCTTGACGCGCATACACAGCGTTGCAACAAGGTGGGCCAATGGTTTTCCTTTTGATTATAAATCGTTTATTAAAAATTTAAATATAGATAGGACCCTGTGCGCGCTCTGATTGGCCAAAAACCTATGTTTTATAGAAAAAGCGTGTTTTATTGTTTTGCGCGCGTAAAATCTATATTTTAAAGCAAATGAAGAAGCCTAATCTGTGTATTACACTGTGATAAAACACTCCGGTCATTTGAGAAAACTCGAGAAATGTAGAAAACACTCACCTGCGGCTCGTGTTTTCTACATTTCCCTTGTGTTCTCAAATGACCATTGTGTTTTATCATAGTGTAATACACAGCTTAGGCTTCTTTATTTGTTAAACAACACCTCGCAGTCCGAAGACTGAATTACGTGTATAATGCACAAGAACAAGATTTATAATTAAAATATAGTTATAAAGAACAACAATAATACAAGTATATACAAATCAAATAAAATCATATAACTTTCTTGGGATAATCTTGTATCAAGAAAATATACATACATAAGTTGATGTTGGAAATGTTTTGAAAAATAATTCAGCTGTGGAATATGTAGGAATCAACATTGAGTCGATAGTTGTGCTTGTTATATAAACCGTTTTGGTCTTACACTAAGAAATTTGCTCTGAGAAAGGACTTCCCACTACCATCGACAGTAGAAGCCAGTCTCTATCCATGCCACTACCGGCAGCCCAGCAACTAAAGGTATTGTGACCAGCCAAACGACATCCAGCACTTTCTTTTGACAGTGAGTCAAACCGCTAGAGGCAAACGAACGGCGACATAATTTTTAAGCTGATCTGAATCACAGGACCGAAAAAGTCGTCAATTAACGAAAACCTCGCCATCTCAAATCACAAAATTACCTTACAGTTGATTGACATTTATAGCAAAATCTTCTCCTACAATTAATACCTGCCTCATGTTGTCAGGAGGAAGAAATTTCTTAACATAACAGTCGTGAAATTCCTGAATTTTTCCAAATTAAAAGTTCTTGAACTCTTCCTGCCACTGTGGCATCATAAACGGATCTGGCCTTGGCCTTGGCCTTGACCTTGACCTTGGCCCTGGCCTTGTGACAGCATTCTATTTCCGGAATACAATCACCACACTTCCGGTATCAAAACTGACCAATCACAACATTAGCGACACTATCACTTCTGCTTCGAATCTGTCAATCAACTTGTAGTATTTCTGACTTCCATGACCTCCAACTGGCAGAGACAGCGGGTAGTTTAAGCGGGTAGTTTAAAACAACGCCAAAATATCGCATACTTTCTGGTGTTTGGGCTAAATGAGATTAGATATATTTAGCCTTATCCTTCTTCTTCTCACATAGCAATTTTCGGCAAATTACGAAGTAAAGTTCCCATCAAAGAAATATGAAATTCGAAACGCTGTGATTTAAGTTTCATCCCTTGTCACTTTACTAGATCTCCAAGCAGGCTCCGAGCGATTTCCGTAATCTCGGTTCCAGACCTCGCACTAGCAGACAGCGCAATTTACTGCGCGTGGGTATGGCGGCCATAAAACACACAACACGCGTGATGATAAAGGTAATTTGATCTTTTACTCATATTTTAAACGGATGTGAGGGCTCCCTGTGCATAAGTAAGAGACCAAAAACGACACATTTCAGACAGAGCTCGCTTACAAATACAAGTTACTTCTGTACCCAGACAGAACAAAAACAGATAGATGACTGGCCAAACTCACCTTGCACCAGACTTCGTCAAAAGATCAGCCCATGCATCAGGATCAAACAACTCTGCCTTGAACATTGGAGCAAAGTCTTGATACTCAAAGTTTGGTGGATAGTTTTCCTTCATGAATTCCACAATGTCAGGGAACTGGTCATGCTTCCATCTGTACCAAAACCATTCTGTTCCATAACTTGGTACTGAGTACACCCCCCAGTGCATAAAAATACCAAACTTAGCCTCATCATACCAAGAGGGGAGAGGCCGCGAGTCCAGTGATTCCCATGTTGGTTCATATTTACTCAACACCAGGGGAACCAGAGCAAGGATAAAGATGAAGTGTACACTAATCATTTCCAGCTGACACACTCCGGGACCTACTGTAAGTGTTATTTTTAGTAATCTGAAAAAAGAAAGAAAACAAAAAAAAGAAATTAAATGCTACAAACATTTCCAGAAAAAGCCTCCTTAATTAATAGTGAGCATGCCTACTAATATTCCATTCCACTTCTGGTATACAGATAATTCTAATGTCCAATAGTTGGTCTAATTCATGTAGGACATATCTGGGCAAAATAAGGATTCACCTGAAGCATGAATGAACAAGTGTTAATCTAATCTGCCAAGAAACTGGTAGATGGCTGGGCTTTAATAGTCAACAAATATATGCCCAGCTCACATGTATAGCTAGTAGTCACCTAGACATGTTGATGGTTACACCCTGGGCAACAGCATTGACCTGCTGCCTAAACAAGCGGGTAGCAATTATATTCTGGGCTTCTGATATTTCGCGTGGTCGCGGAGCCGCGAAATTCCACAAAATTCGCTAGAAATCTTACCAAAAACATGTCAGCACAACATATTTGAAAGTTATCTTGGCTGTTGGGGTTGCTTACTTGCTGTAAACTTGCTAATTTACCTTGAAGCAAGTAAACAACACCCAAAACTACCAGGCATTCCTAGCGTAGACCTTGGAAACTGGGGATGAGAGTGCAACAGCTTGTTTTATAACGCACATGTGCTCGCTCTTCGGGTGAAGAATGCTGCATTTTGTGAAGGATTACGCCTTTTTCGCTTCATCTCACCTACAAAGATGACGATCTTTTTCGGAACGGTTCGGTCCACAAATGATAATGCCTGAAAACCTGCAAAATGAGCAAAGTTCATGCTCGTTCTCACGAGATAACAAATAAGCCATGTACGAGTTTGTACTACAAAAACACTGTGACTACCGACTTGAAAAACAAACTATAATGCTGAGAAGTGTGCCTCAGATGCTAAAAAAATGAAGAATCGTTGTAAACAGAATTTCGGAGGTGAGGCAGACAACATGCAATTAGTTAAAGAAGATACTCAACGAAGCAACTTGAATGGTAAATGTGTGTTTAACATCCTGATTATTTTATTTGTTTTTATTATGTTCAATAAGCTTACTTGTAAAGTACGATTTCATATTGCGGTATGAAACCTGAGTAAATGCTATAAGAGTGTCTAGTTTCATTGAAAACATTCCTCAAATCAGCGCAAAACCAATCACTAGCCAGCGAATATTTGCTCGGGAAGCTCCCACAAAATTGGCCGTTCTTTACCAATCGTTTTTCAGCGAAACTGACCTCAAAAATTCCCTCGAAATCGGCCGTTTTTTTCCGTGAATTTCTCCCTGAAAATCCCGCAAAATTTGACTTTTTTTCCGCAACCTACCAGAAGCCCTGTATATTCCAGTGGTGTAAAAAAAACAATCTCCCCTGACGAGACAAGCCCAACCCCAGCATAGTGATGTGGTCAGTCAGGGCATGTGGCTCTCTTGAAGCTGAAAGGACCAACCCTCCATTCAGTGGATTTAAATGGTTACAGAAAGGACAAACAGTACTTTTACCACAACCACCATGCCAGCAACAGTTTTGTTCTCAAACCAGATTGTGTCAGGAGGAGGCAGTGAATAATGCTCAGGGCAGGGTTGTTTAAAAGCCGGTTACTGTTAACCCAGGACTAAACCTTAAATGAAGCATTATTTTTTCTTGTTTAAAAATGTTTTTCATCTCTAACAGTTGGTGTAGTTTGAGATAATTTAAAAATTAAACGAGACTTACCAGGTCGATGTTTGATTGTAATCAAACGTTGACTTGGTAAGTCTCGTTTAATTTTTAAATTCTACCTTGTCATCAGTCCGAGTCACTACGGAGTTACATGAGATTTGAAAGTTCTGGAAACACGCCGCCCAAAATAGTAAGCAGACAAAAACAACACAATGATCCTTAGGATATCATATATTTCCATAACAATACTGTATCCTGGCATCCAAGTGGCCTATATATAAAAGTAAAGTACGACATAAACACAGTCAATGTGTATTGCTTTGAAAATGTTCGAGTACACTCGAGCCAAAGTTCCTTACAATTGACTTATTGTAATGTTTTGCGAATGTCTGAGCGTTTAACCAGCCGCCCGCTTTGAGCATTTCTTGCAATGTGAGACTGGTATGGGAGGCATAGGAAGTGGCTGCAGATCGCCCACTGTGGCTGGAGAACACGGCAACATCAATCCCTGCATCTCGAAGAACAGACTTGCACCACTTGCCTATTGTAGTATTTGAGACAGCCTTGTGCGGTTTGACATAACTGATGAGTAGCTGTGAAGTGGGACCTCTCAGATTTGCTGTCTTGGCAAGGTACTGAGTAAGGTGTGTGACGACACAGAAGTTGATATCGGGCTCAAAATTGGCACACTCAATGGGTTCAAGGTGTTTCCCGGGCCTAGTTGTCTTAAGCTTTTCGCCAATAGTGAAGACATATTTCCCGGGTAATTTCTGCATTAGTGTTATGTCTAATTTGGATAAGGTTTGACACCATTGGCCAGTAAGAAGTCAAAGGAGCATGGTTAATTTAAGCGTAAGAGCTTTTAGTTCTAAGGCATATACAGGCTCTAAAGTCTTCAGGTGTCCTAAGACTACGCTAACATCCCAAATACGGTTGTATCTAGGTAGAGATGGTTTTAATTCGAAAAACCCCTTTTAGGAATCGAGTTACAAGCAGGTGATTACCCAACGTAATGTTTCCTGCGCGTGTTAATACAGAAGACAGTGCCAACCTAGCTGTATTGCTATATCCTAAGCCATCCTTGTAAAGGGATGCTAAGAAATCTATTCCATTTTCGACACTTGCGTCTTCCGCTAAGATTGCTTTTTGAGCTCAGAATTTCTCCCAGCGTGCTAAATAAGAGTGGTACTGTTTACCGGTACCTGGTCGCCAGGAGGCCATAATGATTTCTTTTGCAGCTGAGGAGAGGTTTTTATTGTTCAGCGTTTTGCGGACAAGAGGCATACTAAGAGATCCAGCTTTCTGTGCAAGGGGTGTGTCTGTTCCGGTTGGTTTGGCAGAGACAGCAGGGTTTTGCATGCTTTTAGTTTGACCGGCGATTTTGTGGCCATTTGCATTGCTTTTGGGAACCACGGTTGTGTCGGCCAGTTTGGCAACACACATATTCCTTCTGCTTTGTCCTCCTGGATCTTCTTTAGAAGGGAAGGTATGACACTAAAGGGAGGAAAGGCATAAAATTTTAGCTCGGTCCAGAGTATGGAAAATGCATCGATGGCCACTGCCCCAGGGTCACGACGGTACGCCACATATTGGGGAAATTGACAGTTTTTACGAGAGGCAAAAAGATCAATTTCTGGTGTGAATTGCAGCTCTCCGAGAGCGTGCGACAGTAATGTTTTTTGGAGCATCCATTCGGTTGCAATTTGGTTCTGTCTGGATGCCTGGTCAGCCTCCACATTACATTTCCCCGCAATATGTCCCGCGCTAATCTAAAGATTGCGGGCTATGCACCATTCCCAAATTTCATCCTTAAGTGCATTTTATTGTTCTGAATGGCTCGTTCCCATGTGGTTAATAACTGCAACCGCAGTAGTATTGTCTATCCTAAGACTAATATGCATGTCGTAGTGCAAACTACAGAAAGCTCTTAGTCCCAGATAAACGGCTAAGAGTTCAAGGTAGTTTATGTGATGACTCTTTTCGTGGGAGGACCAGAGACCTCCTGTTGACTGGTTGCCATACACCACATCTGTGGTGAGTGTGTGCATCGGCGCATCCCGGGTCATGGCATTCTTAGCTGTCATCACATTATCTACCCACCATTCGAGCTCAGACCTCGCCCTTCGCGATAATGACATATGCTTATCAAAATTCCATTGATTATTTCGCAAGGCCCGAATTTTGTCATGTTTGGTGTGGCGATAGTGTAAAGGGCCGTACATAACCCCAGGAAAAGAAGAAACTATCTTCCCGAGAACACAAGCCACTTCTGGTATGGTCGGAAGGGTAGTGTTCAAGAGCACTTGGCACGCATGTTGGAGGGATAATGCCTTTTCCCGAGTAAGCGTGACAGTCATCGTGACTGAGTTAAGCACAAACCCCAAAATAACCAGTTGTTGGGAGGGTTCGAATACCAACTTATCTGGGTGTGCTATGAGGCCTAGAGAATCGATCTGAAGAACTGTGTCTATAACGTTGAGTGCACAGTCTTTGTAAGTTTTCCCTTGCAGGTAAAGGTCGTCAATGTAGCCACTGGATATATGTCCCTTTAAATGCAAATCAGACAATGCTGGTTTCAAAAGTTTGGTAAATTTCCTAGGCCCACAGGAAAGCCCGTTTGGTAAACATGTGAACTGGTAAAGGCTTCCCTTCCAAGATAATTTTAAGTATTTTCTATACGATGCGGCTATTGGTACGGAATAATATGCGTCTTTAAGATCAATGGATGCCATAAAACAATCCTTTTCTACAAGCTTTATGATGGTGTATAAAGTGTCCATCTTAAAATGGATTTTGTTTGCATGTTGGTTGAGGTTCTTAAGGTTAAGGATCATTCTGTGGGTGCCATCTTTTTTTGCCCTTACGAATATGTCGGAAATAATTTCATTAGGACAATGCCCGGTGGGCTCATTCACACGTTTCGATGAGAGTTTCTTTATCTCAGCATCTATTATGGTCGCTTCAGTGGCGGATCTTCTGCAGTTAGGTAAAAATTGTTGACGGGGTTTTGTATCAAAATCAATTTTCATCCCCATTACAGTAGAGAGGATTTCATTATCTGATGTAATTGTACGCCAGGCTGGTAAGGAATGCATGATGCATCCGGCTGTAAAGGTGTCACAACGATAACGTAGATAATTTCTCAGGAAAGACTCTACGAATGGCGGAAAATCACTTACCACCAATTTCAGTTGTTCAAGGGAGGCCATTATTGCTTCTCGGTCTCGTTCTTGTGGCCGTTGTATGGTTTTTTCTGCCCCGTTGAGCGGTATCCTTTCCCCCAAAATGACTGTCATGAGCCGCCTTTGTTGCTTTTGTCATGTCGACCACTTTGATAAGAGTTTTGGCGCCGATGGCTTCTGGAGCGGTCATGTTTTGTATAAGCGGCAACTGTTTGGCCAATGCGGCTATCTCTTTTGCATCGCGAATTTGCTTGGCAAGATCGTCACCAAACAAAAGTTTTGATGACAGTGAGACGCTGTTGGAACAAATAGTTTGGAATTCTTGCTTTAACGATGGCCTAAGCTGTTCACGTCTTATCGATGAAATCTCGGAAACGACGTGTCCTACAAGAGCACTTTCGGCCCTTTCCTATCTTCCTCTTGCAGGGAGGCTACGAGTTCTTTAAGCAACTCGTCCTCGCCCGTAGTATTCTGTTTGTCGGTGACTGTAGCGGCGCAAACCGGTGGAACTTGAACTTGAACTTGAACTTGAACTTGAACTTTATTGATAGTAATATATAAATCATTACAAAATTGCTTGCCCCCGCTACTAGTAAACTGACTAATCGAGGCGGGGGCAAGGGTTACACACTTACTACAAAAGAAATAAAATACAACTATTAACTAATTAATTAACTAATTGATTACAGAATATAAAGTAACAATAAAATAAATTACACTCACATACGAAAAGCTAGAGGGTAATAACAAATGACTATATAATACAGTTAATTAGGGAAAATAAACTAACAATATAATAAATTACACTCACACAAAAAAACTAGAAGGTAATAACTATATAATACAGGCTATGTTAATGTAGCAAAATGTTTAATCAGTTTGGGGACTTCAATATAGTCATCTTCACAGTTTAAAACATCAAGGAGTAGTTTTTTAATTTTATTTTGATATGCTGATTTGTTTAATGATTTTAATGATAGTGGGATCGAATTCCAGATTGAAACGCCAATTCTTGTAAAAGATTTTTTCATTTTTTCTGTTCTTGAAGTTTTTACAATAAAACACTCATTTGAGGACGATCTCGTGTTATAGTTATGCATTGTTCTTGTTTTGGTAAATTGATTAATAAGGTTTATTGGAGCAACTTGTGTGTGGATATCATACATCAAATAACATAGTTGCTGAAAAAATAAAAATGATATTGGAAGACAATTAGATTTAATAAATAGGGGAATTGCATGTTCTCGAGACCTGCAGAAGAAAATTAAGCGCAATGCACGTTTTTGTAAGATTAGCAATCGATTTAAATGGGTTTTTGCACAATAACCCCACGCAGATATACCATAAGTTAAATAAGGAGTAATTAAAGTATGATAGATACTAAGCAACAGTTGACGTGGGATGTAATGTCTCAGTTTAGCAATAATTCCGATTGATTTACTAATTTTATGACAGATAAAATCAATGTGATTCTTAAACGAGAGGTCTGAATCAATCATTATTCCGAGATATTTGACAAAGTCTTTTATTTCAAGGCTTGTCTGGGTGTTCGACGTAGGGTTGAAAATTTTTACTTGAGGAACAAAAGGCATAGTCTTTTGACGAGGACGAAAGTTGTGCAACATCGTCATCTGAGGCATGCACACTTATGCAGTCATCCTCTCTCCTTGATGTTCCGAGGACTCATCAGAGGAGGGGGAAACGGAGCGCCGTTTCGGCGTTTTTGGCCTGTGCCCGGCAGGCTTCGGCTCGAGGAGCTTCCATCGATATCCCTATCGGGAAGGCGTGCACACACTTCAGTTAGAAGTTGAGTCATAGTACCCATGTTTGTATTGAGCTGCCTCAGAGTTGCCTCAATATTGTGTTCTTGACCCGGTGGGCCAGTATTTTGGTCCGGTGGACCTTCGGAAGAAGGATCAACATCAACTCCTTCGCTCGTCATAGTACGATACTGGATCTGGCGGGAAAAATGGTTAAGCAAAAGGACGAGCGAAAATGTTTATAAAAAATTACTCACGTACGGCAAGCCCTGCCAAATCTGTTTATCAGGCGTTCTGTTGGGATGAGATCAGGCAAAAGTAGAGATCGCCATTCTCGTAAAAATCAAATTTTGTTCCGTGCAGTAAACACACGTGTTGACTGACCTGATAGCAAACACTGCAATGACCAGATAAGCATGCGCATGCTTCTCATGTAACTCCGTAGTGACACGGACTGATGACGAGGTAGAACTACAGCTCAAAAGTGAAGGGCAACAACATAAATAGATTATTTAGCCAAAATGGTACAAAACTGAAAATTGAAATTCTCACTAACCCTGGGTTTGCTTAATGGGGCTTTGAACAACCCGGCCCTGGCTTATAAATAAGCTGCGGTCAGCTTATTTATCAGGTACACAAAAGCCCAAGGAAAACGACTTTTCTCAAAGGAGTCAGTGCCTGGGGGAGGGGGGGTACGTACTTACCAAAGTTTAATTCAGGGAGGCTCTGCCCCGAGGTCCAACCCCTTACCCCTTTATAGCAGAAAAGGTGCCCCTTTTTATATACTTTTATTGAAAAAAGGTACCCCTTCTACATACCTTCTTTAGGAAGTCTAGTTCTCATTTTCATGTAGTGCTTAATAAGTAAACTGATACAGCCATAATATTTGAAATATTATAATTAAAGGCCCTTTTAAATACCTAAATGACCGATTTCCTTACCCTTTCATATACCTCAACTTGTGAAATCCTTACCCTTTTATATACTTGAAGCCTGAAAAAGCTACCCCTTTCGGGCGGAGCCTCCCTGTATAGGCCATTATAGGGAGAACCCCCTCCCCCCCCACCCGGGGAGTCAGTGTTTAATTTGAAGTCCGTCAAAAGTTAGTGGAAAAGACGGCAGCAAGTTAACTGTTTTTTGGACCGCCATGACGCATGTCATCAGAAAGGTAAGCATTATTGCAAATACCTAAGCTTAGTCCTTTGAAGGGTCCACCGTTGGTGGACAATTCTTCGAACCCCCCTTCGCCAAATCCTGGACCTGCTCCAGAGCTGATTCAAGCATTGACTTCAATCGTATTACCTTAATATAATCTTATCAAGGGTAAAACCTCTCTTTTGAATTTGTACATGTAATCATTAAATGAGACATATGCAAGACACAAGGAGTGATTTAGCTGTGAACATCAAATATATTACAAGAGATCGAGAGTGACTAGTGTTAATATCCAGGTTTCCAACATAGAATAAGAGAGATTTACTGGGAAAGTTTTAATGTTTTGGTTATAACAGGAATGGAAAATGCAGCTGACCATAGTCTGTTGCAGGTGCTCAGGTTTTCAGAGTCCAATCAGTAGCCCTAATCATACAGTCAGAGAGAACCCCCTGACACAACCTCTCTCAGGTGATATTTATGTCAGGGTGGCTAAGGGTTTGTTTGTGACAAATGATGAGGGCAAACTTAGTATGTGCTGCATGAGAAACCACTAAAAGACAAATGGAAATTTACGAAAAAAAAAAAACCATTATGGCTTGGAGCAATTAAAAGAACAGGAGACCCAAAAATTAGGTTAAATTTGTGCGTGAAACAGGATCATCCATGCCCCCCACCATCCTCACCCCTTGCGTGCTACCCTCTTATGTAACCCACACAAAACTTTGGATTATGATGTTTTTCACTGCTTTTCTTCCATTTATAGCTTGATACTATCACACAATCAGCTTATGTATCTTATTCAATCTGTCACCTTTCAGGTATATTAGGTATATTACATGTACCGTGTTTGAGCCCCGTGTTTGTTAATTAGTCTACATTGTCTCGCAAACCGTAAAATATATGCAGAGATGCTTCTGGAACTTTCGGAAATTTAACTAATGATAAAAAACTTACAAATTCTACTCAACATCGACCACTGCTAGTGTGTGTGTTCATGGATTACAACATTGCCAACCAGAGAAGTTAAGTGAAACTAATTTATTATCAGTTAAGTAGAGTATGTGCAAAAATCGATCATGTGATTATCACAAGCGGAAGCCGAGTTAACTAAACAACATTCAGAGCATTCCTGATCTGACAGGCGAAAAATTGTCGCTAACAAGAACAAAAAATTAAATAAAAGGAAAGTACAGCGTACGTAATTAAGCTTAAGAAAGCTTATAAACTTACAAGCTTTTTGCTCACCTCACGTCTGTTTTTCGCGGATCAAACTGCAAAACTTCCCCCTGATCCTTGCTGATAAAAACGCTGAAAAACGAAACAATCGTCCAGAAGATAAGATATTAATAACTTTAAAATGAGATCTTAAAGCAAGTTCTTGCAGGATAAAAGTTGTATAGACCTTCTCAGCTGCGTTCAGCTACCTGCAATAGTTGCACAAAGGATGGATCACGAGTGCCCTGTGAGCCACCTGTTTCTCTTAGTCAGCGTGGCTTAACTTGTGGCTTAGGAAAACGAAATCTGATTAGCTCCTTTGGCTCGTCAAATTTTTTTTGGGATCACTTTCTTGGGGAGCTTAGAAACCAGGCTTAAATAGGTAGCCGAGCCTTCTCATCACAATTTGAGCCTTCTCATCACATTATCTTTAACAATTGTGAAGGATTTATTTAATGATGCGACAGCAGATTGCCTTGCGAGAGGGTTGTAAGCAAAGCCAAACCGACATAAAGGTTTCAGACCAGAAAAGGTAAGTGTTATTTAGGTAGCCTCGCACCATTTATTAAAAACTGTTTTTATTTCAAGCCTTGACTATTTCTTGAGTTTTGACTTGTTTTGTTGTGCAATCTTGGATTAGTCACGCAATAGGAGTGTTCTAGTCAAGTGTTTTCTACGATTTTCTCTTTGCTTTTCCCTGCAGCCTCGTTATCCATTGCTTGCTTTTTGTTAACTTCTTGCGCTTACATTGACAGATGTACCAACGTGCATAAACTACTTTAACTCCTTCCTTCTGTTACCAGCTTGTGCAAGGCACCAAGAAGAACGATCAATATAAGAAAACTCGAGCAGCTCGAATCACGAAAGAGCACTGATGTTACAGCGATTAAGAATAGGCAAGTGTCAGCTAAGGAACCCCGGGTAAGGAACATGTTGATAAAATCGAACAATCCAGAAAAGAATGTCAAAACCGAATGAAAAGATGATGGAATTAGAGAGAGAACAAAATAAAGAAGTTGAATCTTATTCAAGAGTGTTGTCTGTGACTGCAAATTCCCCTAAAAAAAGAAAATAATGCAGCACGACATAGCCAAGAAAACAATGGAATCAAAGAAAGCGCACATTAAGAACCTCTCAGATTACGATCTCACACGCGGCGAAATCAACCTTCTGTCAAGGTCTCAATTATATTCCTACACCCGTGACAAATGAAAATCACATAAGAAAAGCCTTTAAGCGCTCTAAAGGATTTCGCAGCTTTTGAAAGATGAATGCGCCTACAGTTTATCTTCCACGGTAGAGATAAAAAGCCGCATCCTTTTCCTTCAGAGGAAACTTTTGAACATAATATTAAGCAATTCAAACGAAAATTACGAGCGAGGGGTTATCCAGATAACCTTTCGGAGAACATTCTTTCAGAAGTTAAATTTAGCAAAGGATCGTCGGCGCTACAAAATAAACAAAAGAAGCACAAAAGAATTTTACCGTTTGTAACAGAATATCGCCCTTCTGTGCCTAATCTTAAAAATACCCTAATGGCAAAGTGGCACCTTATAAAGAATCAACCTGTGCTTAGAAAAACATTTAAAGACCCCCCATCCTTTCGTACAGCAAAGGGAGGTCGTTAAAAGATATACTCGTCAGAGCCAAACTTTGAAGGTCAATGATAACACCAATGGACCAATGGGAGTTGTGTTTGGCCTGTCTATTTTATTCACCAACAAACAGCTTAATCTTCTTTTGAGGTACAGCTGAACATTCACTGTCGTCCATTACGGGCTCAAATTGTGATGAGAAGGCTCGGCTACCTATTTAAGCTTGGTTTCTAAGCTCCCCAAGAAAGTGATCCGAAAAAAAATTTTTGCAAACGTGAGAGGATTGGGACGAGTTTCTTATAAATCTAAACATTTCAGCAGAAGTGTTACTGAATGAAAAGCTACTCGGCCAAGTTAAAGGGTTTTCAGCGGAAAATTGTTCAAATGGGAGCCTCGCAAAAGTTGCAAAATCCCATACAAATCCTTATAATTTTGTGGCTTGTCTACCCAATCCATACAAACTCTCTATTTTAGGTGATATTTGAAGAGCTACCATTTTGCCATTTTCCTCCTCTTAATACTTCTATTCTTGCTAGAGACTATCAAATTTAGTTGATCTTTCATTTGAATATCTTAGTTTTTCAGACAAACGGAAAACAACCATACTCTTTCCCAGTCCTATCACGTTTCTGCAATTGCCTATGCCTTACGAAATATAGCCTGCGAATACTGTATTCGCAGGCAATCCGAAATACCCCATACTGTTTAATCAGCCTTGCTGTTTTCGTCCATTATTCAACTTCTAGCTGATTAGATATTCTATACCCAGAGGATCCAGTGGTCCTTGCAAAAATGTTCACGCTCCCAGTTGCATTTTGGGTAATCAAGGCAATGTAGTGTTTGCGACACGCGACAAAGGAGTGGCATGGGATCTCTCTGCTCCACAGAGGTTCCCTATCAAAGCAACACGAAAGAGGCCTCTGCGAAAGAGGAATGGGGTCGACGTCCCCGTAGCGAGTTGGGGACTCGAGAGAGGGGTTAGGTTCTTGGACAGTTGCTATGGAAACCGCTACCACAGCGAGGCCCTTTGCACCGCCTAATCACACCGATAAAAACCGGAGTAACAGGTAAGGGCAGGTAAGGGAAGGAACGGAGCGGAAAAAAGGAGGGCGAGGCAGGGGCGAAAGTACTAAGGAAAACTGAGTGAACGACAGCTGACGCGTACCTACACTTATACAACCAAAAGCAGACACGAAATACCAGGCGAAACGCCCCTCAACGCAACAAAGCTTATGCAGAATTGCGATCTTCGGTTTTTAACAATTGATAACTTTTTACAAAAAGAGCGTTCTGATTTGTATTTAACTGCCTTAACGGACCTGTATTTTTCCGTTTAAAGACTCTTTTCAACGATTACATCATTACGCTCTAAACACAAGAAACAAAAGATCAGGCTGGATTTTGCGCGCCGTTGCCGTTATTTTCAATTAAGGTGCCAAGCTTTTTAATTTATTGCTTTTAAGTTTAAGAAGCGTTAATTCTAGAGTTTTATTTAGGAAAACCTTGTAATTTGCATTCTATTTTTATCAGTTTTTAACTTTATGTATTTTATCTAAATATGTATCTTATCAGTAGAAGGTTGAAAGCGCTTCCTGGGCCAACGAAAGATGCAGAGCCAAAAGGATCTGCGGATTCACAGTCCTGATTCGACAAATAAAAAAATCTTGTTAAAAAGAGACCGAAAATGAACAACTTCAAAAAAGATAAAAATATTTTTAAAACTTTATATGAAAAGTTTCCGTCTCTCGACCGTCGTCAGTTACCTAACTGTCTCTTTTTAACAAGACTTTATGTATCTTATTTTATATACGTATCTTAATTTTTTATTTATTAGTTTTTAATTCTTAGTCAGCAGGACCCCGTTGATAACAGTACTTTGTACTGAAGTGTTATCCTGAGTAAATATTCGATGATGATGATGATGATTATTATTATTATTACTGTCATTGTTATTAAGAGATTATCAAGGTGAGCTTATCTTGATAATCTCTTGATCCCGCCCGACTATCTGCCCCTGGATTTCCTAATGGATACACTTGGACAGGGCTCCTGACTTGGACTACCAAGTTTTCACTGCCGGTTTGATCACTGGTTTCCTTCTGGAGAGTTCCTTCCCAAAGATATCTAGCTTAAGGCTTTCGGCATGCTTGATTTCATCGACCAATCTACAGGCTCTGAATAAAGAAACAGTCTTGAGAGATGAGAAGAAAGAATAGGATTGGGATCGTCAAAGAAAAATGTTTTGGGATACGGACAAACCGGTTTTAGATTTGCAGAAAAACGCTTTTGGGATCGCGAAAAACGGTTTTGGGCCGGCGGTTTGGAAAACTGGTTTGGAGGCAAAAGCCTTCCTGTGTGGTATTCTACCGTTGTTTTAATTAGCGTTCACGGTGTTCCACTTACATAGGGAAAAATGAATTAATCAGAAATAATTAATTAATTAATTAATTAATTGAATCAAGCAAGTCAAGCAACGGCTAACAACAACAACAATCTTTTCAGGTTAACGTTATTGGTTCTCTTTGCCTACAGCTGTATAAGAAAGACACATAAATCCAGAAAGGAAACATCAACCATAGCTAAAAATTTCAAAAGCATTGCTCCTCGTTACTCCATTACTTTAGGATTTAGCAGCCTTTGAGACTCGCTACTTTCGGGGGTCGTTACTTTCGGGGAATGGCTACTTTGGAGGGCACGCCACTTCAATGGGCTTGTTACTTTCGGTAGCCTGCGAAAACAGCCATCCTTCTTCGCTCCCGCTATTTTCGGGGGGTGGGTCATCACTTTCGGTGAGCAAAAAGCGTTATATAAAGTTGAGACGACTGAGCTGTTTTTTATGAAATTTTTCTTTCCTCGTCACGTCTAGACCGTGTTGTCAGTGGTCAGCAGGAAAGCAAACCAGTCATACCGACCGTTAATTGATTCTTCTTCACGACGCCTTGTTACCTTAGTCTGTTGAAACGTTTCCTTTAATACGCTGCTTTCAAAAATGTGAGAACCAAAACAGTAATCGTTAGCTGCTATCTACAGAGCACATGCGTGAAATTCAAGGTGAAAATCGCCAGTGAAAAACTAGTTATTTGTCAAGTTCTTACTTTCATGCTCGAGTTTTGTAACTACTTGGTGTAGAAACTACTTACCATATTTGATAACTACTCGGACCATTGCGCGAGTGCCTACACCAAGTACTTACCAAGTTCAAATCATGCCATAAAAAATACAGCCAATCAGAATACAGGAAAGCATTTGTATATTCCCATCAGGCGCTGCCCGTT
>JAHPZR010022398.1:55000-58634 GCA_019787425.1 Platygyra sinensis
CTAGTCCCCTGAAGAGTTCACATGTTGGGACTGGTCGCAGGGACTTGCCCCACTAGCAGTTCACACGAAGCTTTTTGAGGAACAAGTCGTAGGGACTTGTCCCAAAAATTCAGACTGGTTTGAATTCGTGAGACTCGTCGCACGGACTAAAGTTGGTCCCTGCGACTAGGTTTTGAAGCAAAAATGACCAGTTCACACGATGGGAATTGTTCCCGCGACTTGTTGCAGGGACTAGTCGCAGGGACTAGTACCCTCGTGTGTGCCGACGTTTACTTTCCTCATGCGCTATATATCAGTTATGCGGCAATACTTTTGAGTAGTACAAAAATACATGTGACTAGTAGGATATATATATATTCCATGGTATCCCACTTAAAAGCGTTGCATAACTATGTTATACCGGCACGCCATAGAGAATACAGTGGCCAGAAAAATCAATGGTACAAACGGGCAGCGCCTGATGGGAATATACAAATGCTTTCCTGTATTCTGATTGGCTGTATTTTTTATGGCATGATTTGAACTTGGTAAGTACTTGGTGTAGGCACTCGCGCAATGGTCCGAGTAGTTATCAAATATGGTAAGTAGTTTCTACACCAAGTAGTTACAAAACTCGAGCATGAAAGTAAGAACTTGACAAATAACTAGTTTTTCACTGGCGATTTTCACCTTGAATTTCACGCATGTGCTCTGTAGATAGCAGCTAACGATTACTGTTTTGGTTCTCACATTTTTGAAAGCAGCGTATTAAAGGAAACGTTTCAACAGACTAAGGTAACAAGGCGTCGTGAAGAAGAATCAATTAACGGTCGGTATGACTGGTTTGCTTTCCTGCTGACCACTGACAACACGGTCTAGACGTGACGAGGAAAGAAAAATTTCATAAAAAACAGCTCAGTCGTCTCAACTTTATATAACGCTTTTTGCTCACCGAAAGTGATGACCCACCCCCCGAAAATAGCGGGAGCGAAGAAGGATGGCTGTTTTCGCAGGCTACCGAAAGTAACAAGCCCATTGAAGTGGCGTGCCCTCCAAAGTAGCCATTCCCCGAAAGTAACGACCCCCGAAAGTAGCGAGTCTCAAAGGCTGCTAAATCCTAAAGTAATGGAGTAACGAGGAGCAATGCTTTTGAAATTTTTAGCTATGGTTGATGTTTCCTTTCTGGATTTATGTGTCTTTCTTATACAGCTGTAGGCAAAGAGAACCAATAACGTTAACCTGAAAAGATTGTTGTTGTTGTTAGCCGTTGCTTGACTTGCTTGATTCAATTAATTAATTAATTAATTAATTATTTCTGATTAATTCATTTTTCCCTATGTAAGTGGAACACCGTGAACGCTAATTAAAACAACGGTAGAATACCACACAGGAAGGCTTTTGCCTCCAAACCAGTTTTCCAAACCGCCGGCCCAAAACCGTTTTTCGCGATCCCAAAAGCGTTTTTCTGCAAATCTAAAACCGGTTTGTCCGTATCCCAAAACATTTTTCTTTGACGATCCCAATCCTATTCTTTCTTCTCATCTCTCAAGACTGTTTCTTTATTCAGAGCCTGTAGATTGGTCGATGAAATCAAGCATGCCGAAAGCCTTAAGCTAGATATCTTTGGGAAGGAACTCTCCAGAAGGAAACCAGTGATCAAACCGGCAGTGAAAACTTGGTAGTCCAAGTCAGGAGCCCTGTCCAAGTGTATCCATTAGGAAATCCAGGGGCAGATAGTCGGGCGGGATCAAGAGATTATCAAGATAAGCTCACCTTGATAATCTCTTAATAACAATGACAGTAATAATAATAATCATCATCATCATCATCATCGAATATTTACTCAGGATAACACTTCAGTACAAAGTACTGTTATCAACGGGGTCCTGCTGACTAAGAATTAAAAACTAATAAATAAAAAATTAAGATACGTATATAAAATAAGATACATAAAGTCTTGTTAAAAAGAGACAGTTAGGTAACTGACGACGGTCGAGAGACGGAAACGTTTCATATAAAGTTTTAAAAATATTTTTATCTTTTTTGAAGTTGTTCATTTTCGGTCTCTTTTTAACAAGATTTTTTTATTTGTCGAATCAGGGCTGTGAATCCGCAGATCCTTTTGGCTCTGCATCTTTCGTTGGCCCATGAAGCGCTTTCAACCTTCTACTGATAAGATACATATTTAGATAAAATACATAAAGTTAAAAACTGATAAAAATAGAATGCAAATTACAAGATTTTCCTAAATAAAACTCTAGAATTAACGCTTCTTAAACTTAAAAGCAATAAATTAAAAAGCGAGGCACCTAAATTGAAAATAACGGCAACGGCGCGCAAAATCCAGTCTGACCTTTTGTTTCTTGTGTTTAGAGCGTAATGATGTAATCGTTGAAAAGAGTCTTTAAACGGAAAAATACAGGTCCGTTAAGGCAGTTAAATACAAATCAGAACGCTCTTTTTGTAAAAAGTTATCAATTGTTAAAAACCGAAGATCGCAATTCTGCATAAGCTTTGTTGCGTTGAGGGGCGTTTCGCCTGGTATTTCGTGTCTGCTTTTGGTTGTATAAGTGTAGGTACGCGTCAGCTGTCGTTCACTCAGTTTTCCTTAGTATTTTCGCCCCTGCCTCGCCCTCCTTTTTTCCCGCTCTGTTCCTTCCCTTACCTGCCCTTACCTGTTACTCCGGTTTTTATCGGTGTGATTAGGCGGTGCAAAGGGCCTCGCTGTGGTAGCGGTTTCCATAGCAACTGTCCAAGAACCTAACCCCTCTCTCGAGTCCCCAACTCGCTACGGGGACCTCGACCCCATTCCTCTTTCGCAGAGGCCATTTTCGTGTTGCTTTGATAGGGAACCTCTGTGGAGGAGAGAGATCCCATGCCACTCCTTTGTCGCGTGTCGCAAACACTACCTTGCCTTGATTACCCAAAATGCAACTGGGAGCGTGAACATTTTTGCAAGGACCACTGGATCCTCTGGGTATAGAAGATCTAATCAGCTAGAAGTTGAATAATGGACGAAAACAGCAAGGCTGATTAAACAGTATGGGGTATTTCGGATTGCCTGCGAATACAGTATTCGCAGGCTATATTTCGTAAGGCATAGGCAATTGCAGAAACGTGAGAGGACTGGGAAAGAGTATGGTTGTTTTTCGTTTGTCTGAAAGAATGAAAGATCAACTAAATTTGAGAGTCTTTACCAAGAATAGAAGTATTTAGAGGAGGAAAATGGCAAAATGGTAGCTCTTCAAATATCACCTAAAATAGAGTGTTTGTATGGATTGGGTAGACAAGCCACAAAATTATAAGGATTTGTATGGGAGTTTGCAACTTTTTGTCGACGGCTCCCATTTGAACATAGACTGCTGGCAGTCTGTTTTTCTCTCGAAATTTCAGCAGGGATTATGTGGAGACACTATTTAGCCTAAAGGAGAATGGCACGCACGCCTTCTTCCCTACTCGGCCATAATGCCATATCGCTCTTTTGCGTTCGCGATGACTAATCAGGCGCGGTCCAAACGCCGCTCCACTCATGTGCCGAACCAAACTCAATAAAGTTCGACTTTAGAGCGACTTTGGAGCAACGGCTGATTCAGACGGCGTACTTGCGTCGAACTTAATTCGGGAAGCTTGTGGTAAACAATTTTCGATGAGAAAA
>JAHPZR010022399.1:2500-11463 GCA_019787425.1 Platygyra sinensis
CATATTGCCACGGCTGAGCCGGTCGTTGCGGCAGTGATGCGTAGATCGTAGAAGAATGTCATTGAAATAGCAGCGTTAGAAAGGCAACAAGAAGCTATTTCTCAGGAAAGAAATAGTGTTTCGTTTCCGGAAAGATATCCAGTCTCAGAGAGGCTCGTGTTTTGATATCTTGTGCATGAGAAGTCCCGGGGTGAGGGGGTTTTGTGCTAATGCGCTGCCTTGTGATTCGCTTAGTTGCCGGCCCAGAGCCTGGGCTTTTTCGTCAAGGCGGGATATAGTACCGAAAACTATGGTAGAAAAGGAAGTTTTCTACACATTACCGCACTTCGAAATGTATTTATTTGTGATATTTTCCTGTGACTCTGCCCAAGGAGAGAAGGGAACTCCCATATATGGGTATAGGTATGTCCAGCCTGATAGCCGGGGTATGTTTTTTTTTTAGACATTTAGGTCAGAAATAGAGGATCCAATTTGGTCATTTTGGTCTCAAACTGGGCATAGTTTTGCACTTTAGTCTTGCATTTGGTATGTTCAGTCTTTTTAAAAGAAGCTAGTTTTTCATCATTATCGATAAGACCAGGAATCAAACAGTAGTTGATAAGGCAGGAGATCCAGGAATCTCAAATTTTATGATATAGGGAACTAAGGCAGGTTTGCGATAGGGCATACATTTAAGGGACAGGTCATAAATAGGGTTGAAAAATCGCAGATTTTGGTCTTAATTAATTAAGCAGGGTAAATGCTTCAGGAAGCTGGCCGCACGACCCCGCCAAATTTTCGCAAATTCGAAATTATTGTGTGTGAGGCTAAATAACGCTAAGAGGTAAAAGCATTTGACACATATTTTTTTCAATTTCTGTGCCAGGAAGTGCTTGATTCGAATGGCTGCTGCGGCACTCTTCGTTTTGTTGTCGTTGCTGCAATATATTAGGACGTGTTACGTGTGACGAGAGTTATGGAATTATTTACACAGTCCACCTTCGGCTTATTTATGAAGCCAAAATACAAATGTTATCGGTGTTTTCATGGAAACCAGCTCAGCCACGGTAGCTCAAAACAAAAAAGATTGTTATTTCTAAAAACTTATGATAGGACGCGCTCCACAAGAAGTGAAATTTCTCAACTTGTGGCGGAAAATTTGACAAATTCAATTAAATCTCTAAAATGTCGACACCTTATAAGAAAGCCATATTGTACCTCTTTTGCACTATAGCAAGGTTAATTAAAATACAATTTGATGAATTAGTTACCTTCCACAGCGGAATATCGTTTCTGTCACTGGTATCATCCAAGCGTTCCAAGTGCGTGTTCTTTTCCCGTATTAGCATCCCCAGAAAATCGGCGGGATTGTTATTCCTGACAAGTCCGATTTCACCAAAGTTATGTCGCCGTTGTGATCTTTATTAAATCCATTTTGAAATCACTGGTTATACTTGCAATCTGATTGGCTCTCAGGAGTGTGATTTATTCACGAATCGCACTATTTTTTGCTCTAAATCGCACCTTTTTCTCAGCCAATGAGAATGGGACAGTAAAACAAAACAACCAATCAGATTTCAAGGTTAGTTTGATGTAACCAATAAAATTTTAGGGAAATGAATGACAAAAAGCCCCTATGTTGCGAATTTTGCAACTACAGGGCAAAACTTTGTTATTGTTGTCTTTTCTTTTTCAAGACAATTGACGAATTTAATTAATTACAGTTTCTGAATAATGATTACGAGCTCCTTCAGGCTGAAGACCTTCTTTACAAGACATTTCCAACATTCAGTGTCCATTTTGACGAATATTTTGGCATTGTTTCTTCAACATCTGCTCAAGATTCGTGTGATACCGAGGTCAGCAAAACATAAACGAACGAAAACCACACAACAACAAATTCATAGCCATCTCAAGAAGGTACATGTTTCCAGGTTCGCGGTAGTTTCAAACGAAGCAATACAAGAGCTCAACTCTATCGCTGTGAATAACCATACGTAGTCTTTCGACCCGCTCCACAAAACAGTGAATGAACGCCATCTTGAAAAATATACTGTCTTGAAACAAACGGCGCCGCACGAACTTGACAAGGTCCCAACTATAAAGTTGTAGGCAGAGATCACAAAAAGAAGCAGAGATACTAAAGAGCCTGAATCCCGTAAAATCATGCAGAGTGCCTTTGAAAGGTATTTAAAAGAGAAAACTATCCACAGCTGGGCATCGTGCAGTCGAAGGAGTTTCACAACTCAAAAGAAAATTATCCATCGCAGAATTACACCGGTTGCACCCTCAAATTCCTTCTCTAAAGACAACGAGAAGTCTCAGCCTCAACCACAAAAGAAAGGAAGGTCTTCCATCATTGATTCAGGCGAAGAAAATCGAACTTTGATGGATGAAAGAGACTATTTTCGTTCTCACTTCAGAACTACTTGTTTGTTTGTTATGCTTAAATGAGATTTCGTCACATGACATCGTTTTGCATACTAAATGAATGTCAAAGCATTTCCGGTTCCGCTATTTCTAACAAACCTGCGCGGCTCGGCTTCGAACAATGCATCAAAATCTAAAATTTAAGGCCATAAAATTGTGCGATTTCAAAATGGATTTAATAAAGTGGTAATTGAACCTCGTGTCGTGCAATTTTGGCCTGAAATCATACTTGTGATTTCAAATCGAACTCGCGCTGCGCGCTCGTTCGATTTTGAAATCACGCGTATGATTTCAGACCAAATTGCACTCCACTCAGTTCAATTACCATTATTAATCACATTTTAAATCAAGCAAGTAAGCAGATACCTTCGTCTCTTTAGAATCACAGCGTTCCAGTCTCACTTAAAACATTCAAGTCATCAGTTATTTCTGCCTTCAGTGCCATTTTACGTTCCTTTTGTTTCCGTGACTCGAAATTAAATTTAGTTTCAACAGGATGTTTTTGCTGCGCATGTTTATCTTGTAAATTACAAGCGTTACATTGAAAACTCTCATACTTACTATGTCAATAAATCACTCTAAAACGAAAATCAGTACCATTTCTTTGTTGAACTAAACAAGACTAACTGCTTCAATCGGCTTAAACTATCTCATTGGGCCGGTCAAATCGCGTGGTGTGGCGGCGTCTCTACCTCGAAAATATATTTCCCTTTTACCATCACTACGCGATTAGAAGTCCAGTTCGTAGTTTTCTAGTGTAATATACCGATAAAGAGAGTTTCAATCAATAATTCCCCATTTCAAAATGTTGCATTTCGATGCACAGAATTTGGGCCGAAAGTTTGCCGCCGTATTTACATTTACAATTACGACCTTTACTCTGATTGGATATCTCCTCCACTATGTAAATAGTTCACCCCTGAACTGAAAACAATACCGTTTCGTTTCTGAGGAAACGAAACAAAACCTAACAACAAGGATCCATACTCTCTTCACAGTTACCACTTGCCTGTATCGTAGCCCTAGCAACAGAGCGAGAAGTCTCTCCACGCTGATTGCAGTCAGTGTGAACAAAGACAGGCCACCTAAAAATATACCTATAGTAATTGAAAGGATTCCCACAAGGTGACAGCGTTTGAACTGTTCTGTAGACATCAAATACATTACGTGAAGAGGCTGTGTAACCAAGCCTACAGAAAGATCGGTACTCGCCAGACAACCTAACAACAGTTTCGATGGCGGGTAAAGGGAGGAGGGCTTTTGAAAAGCAGCAATAATCAGCATATTTCCGAGAAATGCAGTTAGAGAAAGAAGAATGTTTAACGCTGAGACAAGAATCTTTTGATGTGTGTCAATTATGTCCGGCTTGCAGAATAACTCTCCAATTGATACGAGGCCTTGATCTGTACTTGAGTTCCCCATTTTTTTTTGATGATGTAGATTCCGTCACAAGTAAGAGTCAATCAAAAATGCAAGTCTTGTCCTAACAGTCACGGACCTTTCCCATGCAAACACGCTTCAAAGTTGCAATCTTTTCTACAGTTTTTTTCTGCTTCTACAAAACAAGAACAAAAAAAAAAAAATCTTAAGGCCGAGCATTAACCGTGCATGTAAGGTTTACCAAAAACAAGAACATTGTTTTATAAACTCTTGGTCTTCGGCCATCGTAGCTTGCTGGAAACTATAAAACAAACAGCGGTGTTTTTAATATGTTTATCACCGCTGTTTGTTCTATATTTTGTTAAAACAATTTTGTCTCTCTTTTGGTTAAGGTAATGTAATCAGACAAGCACAAGCAAGATTTCTATCTAGATCAAAAATATGTGTTTACTGACGGTAAAATATCTCAACACTAAGTTCTGTGTGCTTTGGAGAAAACTGGCGTTTCATGTTTAGCCTGAGTAAGTTTTGAGACCAAAAGGAACACTAAATTAAATCACTGAAAAAGATCTAGAAAATTGCGCAATTTAAAGGTAAAATATAAATTCACTGTTTCTAGGCGTTGTCCTCGTAGTCGTCGTCTTTTATTGCTTAAAGTGCCTATAACCCCCAAAAATGTTTTTCACTTAGTGCAATCCCTGTATGGAATTAGGAAAAATGCCACAAAAATTTTTGCATTCGGTTGAAACCCTAATTTTTTATAAATTTTTAAAATTCAAAAAACGCGCGCTTTTTCAAAACACGACCGAGCAGCAGGATCACTTAAAGTAGTCTGGGTATAGCGCAGTTTGTGACGTCATTCCAGGCCATTGATCGCTTTTTAGTTTGGGACAATCTTTTCTTCCGTCAAAAGAAAGGAAATCCCAGATAAATGCGTTATTTTCGGATGCAACAAGAGGCCAAACAAGGCAAAGGGCACATCCAGGGCATAGTTTCTCTTCGAGTTCTTGTTCTTTTTTTTCTTTCTGCCTCATATTGAGCTAGCCAGTTCTCGTCTACTAAAGGCTCGATAGCGTAGACATCTTCCGGTTCATCATCATCTGAGGTGTCTTTTTGTTCCCCCGCGTTTGACATGACCTCGGCTTCTAAGTCGTACTCTACCTCCGTTCCTGCGGTCTCGGAATCCGAGCTTGAGTCAAAGCTAGCATCGCTGGACGACATTATCAAGAGATACGATTTTACAAGTTTTTTGGTCTAGAATCGACGTTCCTTACACAAAATACTTGACGCTGCGAACACCAAACCCGTAAGTACAACAACCGAAGCGACGCCTGCAAAGGCCTGGAATGACGTCACTAGGCCCATTCTCCCGTTTGCTCGGTCGTGCTGCAAAGGACGCTCACTCAAAAAATTCATAAAAAATTCGGATTTCAACCAAATGCAAAAATTTTTGCGATATTTTTCCTAATTCAATACAAAGATTTCACTAAGTGAAAAACAATTTTGGGGTTATAGGCACTTTAAGTATTTTATAAATCGCCCGAAAACCGCGTTTCTGCGTTCGTTCTCGAAAGAAGTAGAGGAGCTCTAGAGTGAAAAACTATTCTTTGGATCTCATTCAATCTTCTACTTCTTTCGTTTCCTTGAGTTGCTCGTTCAGTTCTGTGATATTAAATTTGTTGCAAAATACAAAACCAAATTAACTATATTTAAAATACCTGAAACTGGCGAAATAATGGAATCTGAGATGGTCATCGACGTCTTTTGGTGTTGTTCGGTGTAAGGAACGAGTGAAGAAGACAGCCTTCAAAAAACCTGCCTTGATTATTGAAACATTTTCGTGATAAAATCCATGATTCACTGTATCTTTAAGTTGATTTGCATTGAGCAATGTAAAAATGGCCACTGATGTAACATTGCAAGTTGATGACAGTTAATAAAAGCAATTAAGTAGAGCTGCCCTGTGATTACATATTAAAGCTTTGAATTATACCAAATTTCAATAAGTGTGATGTATGACACATCCCGTTGAGTAATGGCAATTTTATTTAGCCATGTATCATACCAAAACTTCTTTACCCGGAATATCTCCGACTAGGACAAAATTCCTTTAAGAGTCTTATGAGAACTATAATGATTATGTCTATTTACAACAGAAGGTTGCGGTCATCGAGTATACTTGCGTTGTAGTTAAGTTTTCTGCACGAGTAAAGAAAATAGCCCTCCACATCTATCTTCACTATTGGAAACTTTCTTTTACAAAAGCCATGATTAAATCACTTTCTAAGTCGATTTGCATGAAGCACTGTAAACATGGCGACTGGCGTTTGTTTGCATTTTGATTGCAGCAAAAGTAATAGATATCAGCTGCTTTTCGACTGAATATTAGTTCTCCAGTGGGCACGGTTTGAAATGTTTGCCTTCCCACTGAGTACAGCCCATGAAATCAAATATTCTTCTCTAAAATTTTTTTCGACTAAGAATTTTATAGGAACCTTCCGGTCATGTTAATTAACAGCGACGTGGGGGTGATCAGGATATTGACTGACTAACCGTCATATCAGAAATACATCAAATCTTTTAACAGATAGAACTTTGGCCATCTAGTCTGTTTGCTTTTTGCTACGTGTCCGTCACTGAACAAATAAAGGCGCAAAAACAGAAAAAAAAGGAAACCAATTAAAGAAAAAGGAAATGATTTTTTTTTTCCTCAGCTGTTTTACTTCGACTCATTAAGCAGATGCATTATACCGGAACCTCTTCACTCGTGCAGTGGAAAAAAAATTGTAATAAGGTAACAGTATAGGGTTTTTTTGTTTCTGCTGACTTCACTACGTATATTGCAAAGACTGAAACGTAACCTTTCTTCAGTAGGCTATAAAAAAGAATTATAATTAGTAAACTGCAAATGTAAACTTTTTGCTTTCAATGACATTTCCCCTCTCAAAAACCTTTTATTTCAAGCAAGCTCTGGTCCAATATCAATGTGGTCGTGTCATAATTTTTTTTAGCGAATTTGTACCATCATCACCATTATCATCATCATCATTTGGTCGTCGTCGTAGTTGTCATCATAATTATTATTATACATTGTTACTATAAAGAAAACTGTCAATTGGGAAGACATATCTTAATATATTGTTAAGTATGTATATATTTAAGTATTGCCTGTTAGAAGTTCCCAGAATTTAGAAGACCTTTGCAGCGCTGATTATATTACCGTGAACACCTAAAACATGTCTGGAATGTTTATTGTGTTGTAACCAAGCACATGCGAGATCTTTACACCACAGAAAACACAAGCCACGAACGGTTTCCTATGAGGGTCCACAATAGGCTTCTCAAATCCCGCTTTCCCACCCATTTTTCCCATTAATCCCGCCATCCCGCCCTTTTTCACTTGGGAATCCCGATCCCACCCACTTTGCAAAGGCGTTTTTGCGTTAATTATTAATTTGTGAAATAGTAATTAACGCAGAAACTTAACAAAAGTAAACATCGCAGAAAAGATCATGAAAGGCCTACCTGTATGCAATGGGTAGCAGGTAAGTAACAAGAAATTATTGTTGCGCTTCATTCTTTAAACGCTTCGCTATTTTGTTATTTTTCTAACGTATCAGTAAAAGAAAGAGATTGTTCACTACCATATTCCTAGCCCTGGTGTTTTGGAAGAAAATTAGCTGAGTATTTGAAGATGTTTGTGCATCTGACATTCAATCGGGTGCTAGCTCAATGATCCCTAATCCTGTTCTGCTGTATCGTGTTTTTTCTTAACCAATTGACACCCGTGCCGGCCGTAACCGCCCGTGACGAGCCTTGACCTTTCTTCCACTTCTGACGTCATCACTTTTGACCAAAATTGGCATCATCTATGCTCAACTTCTGCAGGAGGAAAAGTGCTTTCCAATGATGCCTAGATCAGAGTGATCGGCCTGATGCAGCCTGAGATATGCACAAAAATGCTCAAAAAGTTGAGTGAAAAACTCAGAGCAAAATTTCCTGCCACTACACCTGGCTGTTCCATGGCAAAAATTGCCCTCCTCGATGACGCATCCTTAGAAGTTTTTTTAGCCGCAAGCAAACCCAGTAGAAGGTCAATCACTGCAACAAGAAGAAAAGAAAAGGAGAAAAAGGAACGGGGAAAAAATTCAAAAATCGAAAAGCCCAAAGGCGTAGGTCACCTAACGAAAGGCATTCTGTTAGCGAGACCACTTCAGGTCGATCATAAACAGTCACAGCATAAATAAGAAGGCATGAAGGTCACGTCAGATTTGACCGGATTCACCAGCGGACACAAATCACGAATACATGCGTACGTGTATCACAATAAAAAGACTTACAAGGTGTAAAAAGTCAACAACAAATACGGTTTAAGAAGTAAGCATACCCGACAGTTTCTTTCAAAGCTTCCGTTGAGCGACGTCAGGTTCCTTAAAACCTGTGCTCGGAACTTTTCTTTCCGAAGGAAGACATTCCGGCTGGTACTCTTTTTTATAATAAATGGCGATACAGTTTATAATGTCGCATACTTCGTTTCCTGATTCATGTGGTAAATTACTGTCACCGCTATCCGGCGAAGCCATACTGACCACAACAACCACTCAGTGCTCGTAAAAAGATTGAAAGACTAGAAAAAAACTAGAACAGATCGGAACTGAAGAGACACTGATGACACTGAGGTCAAAAGTACTGAGACTCTACAGACGCAAAATAAATGTCGGAAATGGGCAAATGTCGTTTATGTCAGAGGCCAACACAAAAGATTACTACTCAAAGACCTCATACGGTCTGATACTAACGAAGGGTAAGCGATAATGGATACAGTTGACAGGATCTGACAGGGTACAGAGCCGTTTCTAGGTCCTGCTATTCATGACCATGAATATGAAACTAGACACAGCTACACGCACAAAGGGTTCATTTTCGCTAGCTTCCGGTTTGCGTTGCTCAACTTAAGATGAAGTCACGGTGTAATTGAAATCCCGTATCCCGCTCTGTTTCCCTTGCCAACCTCGCATCCCAACCCTATAAAAACACAAAATCCCGTTCCCGCTAGCAACTGAAATTCCCGCTTCCCACCCCTTTTTTCAGCTCATATCCCGAATATCACTGCGGAAAAAGGCCAAATCCCGCTTCCCGCTAAACCTATTGGGGACCCTCTCCTATCGGCCACG
>JAHPZR010022400.1:2500-11460 GCA_019787425.1 Platygyra sinensis
ACATATTGCCACGGCTGAGCCGGTCGTTGCGGCAGTGATGCGTAGATCGTGAAGAATGTCATTGAAATAGCAGCGTTAGAAAGGCAACAAGAAGCTATTTCTCAGGAAAGAAATAGTGTTTCGTTTCCGGAAAGATATCCAGTCTCAGAGAGGCTCGTGTTTTGATATCTTGTGCATGAGAAGTCCCGGGGTGAGGGGGTTTTGTGCTAATGCGCTGCCTTGTGATTCGCTTAGTTGCCGGCCCAGAGCCTGGGCTTTTCGTCAAGGCGGGATATAGTACCGAAAACTATGGTAGAAAAGGAAGTTTTCTACACATTACCGCACTTCGAAATGTATTTATTTGTGATATTTTCCTGTGACTCTGCCCAAGGAGAGAAGGGAACTCCCATATATGGGTATAGGTATGTCCAGCCTGATAGCCGGGGTATGTTTTTTTTTTAGACATTTAGGTCAGAAATAGAGGATCCAATTTGGTCATTTTGGTCTCAAACTGGGCATAGTTTTGCACTTTAGTCTTGCATTTGGTATGTTCAGTCTTTTTAAAAGAAGCTAGTTTTTCATCATTATCGATAAGACCAGGAATCAAACAGTAGTTGATAAGGCAGGAGATCCAGGAATCTCAAATTTTATGATATAGGGAACTAAGGCAGGTTTGCGATAGGGCATACATTTAAGGGACAGGTCATAAATAGGGTTGAAAAATCGCAGATTTTGGTCTTAATTAATTAAGCAGGGTAAATGCTTCAGGAAGCTGGCCGCACGACCCCGCCAAATTTTCGCAAATTCGAAATTATTGTGTGTGAGGCTAAATAACGCTAAGAGGTAAAAGCATTTGACACATATTTTTTTCAATTTCTGTGCCAGGAAGTGCTTGATTCGAATGGCTGCTGCGGCACTCTTCGTTTTGTTGTCGTTGCTGCAATATATTAGGACGTGTTACGTGTGACGAGAGTTATGGAATTATTTACACAGTCCACCTTCGGCTTATTTATGAAGCCAAAATACAAATGTTATCGGTGTTTTCATGGAAACCAGCTCAGCCACGGTAGCTCAAAACAAAAAAGATTGTTATTTCTAAAAACTTATGATAGGACGCGCTCCACAAGAAGTGAAATTTCTCAACTTGTGGCGGAAAATTTGACAAATTCAATTAAATCTCTAAAATGTCGACACCTTATAAGAAAGCCATATTGTACCTCTTTTGCACTATAGCAAGGTTAATTAAAATACAATTTGATGAATTAGTTACCTTCCACAGCGGAATATCGTTTCTGTCACTGGTATCATCCAAGCGTTCCAAGTGCGTGTTCTTTTCCCGTATTAGCATCCCCAGAAAATCGGCGGGATTGTTATTCCTGACAAGTCCGATTTCACCAAAGTTATGTCGCCGTTGTGATCTTTATTAAATCCATTTTGAAATCACTGGTTATACTTGCAATCTGATTGGCTCTCAGGAGTGTGATTTATTCACGAATCGCACTATTTTTTGCTCTAAATCGCACCTTTTTCTCAGCCAATGAGAATGGGACAGTAAAACAAAACAACCAATCAGATTTCAAGGTTAGTTTGATGTAACCAATAAAATTTTAGGGAAATGAATGACAAAAAGCCCCTATGTTGCGAATTTTGCAACTACAGGGCAAAACTTTGTTATTGTTGTCTTTTCTTTTTCAAGACAATTGACGAATTTAATTAATTACAGTTTCTGAATAATGATTACGAGCTCCTTCAGGCTGAAGACCTTCTTTACAAGACATTTCCAACATTCAGTGTCCATTTTGACGAATATTTTGGCATTGTTTCTTCAACATCTGCTCAAGATTCGTGTGATACCGAGGTCAGCAAAACATAAACGAACGAAAACCACACAACAACAAATTCATAGCCATCTCAAGAAGGTACATGTTTCCAGGTTCGCGGTAGTTTCAAACGAAGCAATACAAGAGCTCAACTCTATCGCTGTGAATAACCATACGTAGTCTTTCGACCCGCTCCACAAAACAGTGAATGAACGCCATCTTGAAAAATATACTGTCTTGAAACAAACGGCGCCGCACGAACTTGACAAGGTCCCAACTATAAAGTTGTAGGCAGAGATCACAAAAAGAAGCAGAGATACTAAAGAGCCTGAATCCCGTAAAATCATGCAGAGTGCCTTTGAAAGGTATTTAAAAGAGAAAACTATCCACAGCTGGGCATCGTGCAGTCGAAGGAGTTTCACAACTCAAAAGAAAATTATCCATCGCAGAATTACACCGGTTGCACCCTCAAATTCCTTCTCTAAAGACAACGAGAAGTCTCAGCCTCAACCACAAAGAAAGGAAGGTCTTCCATCATTGATTCAGGCGAAGAAAATCGAACTTTGATGGATGAAAGAGACTATTTTCGTTCTCACTTCAGAACTACTTGTTTGTTTGTTATGCTTAAATGAGATTTCGTCACATGACATCGTTTTGCATACTAAATGAATGTCAAAGCATTTCCGGTTCCGCTATTTCTAACAAACCTGCGCGGCTCGGCTTCGAACAATGCATCAAAATCTAAAATTTAAGGCCATAAAATTGTGCGATTTCAAAATGGATTTAATAAAGTGGTAATTGAACCTCGTGTCGTGCAATTTTGGCCTGAAATCATACTTGTGATTTCAAATCGAACTCGCGCTGCGCGCTCGTTCGATTTTGAAATCACGCGTATGATTTCAGACCAAATTGCACTCCACTCAGTTCAATTACCATTATTAATCACATTTTAAATCAAGCAAGTAAGCAGATACCTTCGTCTCTTTAGAATCACAGCGTTCCAGTCTCACTTAAAACATTCAAGTCATCAGTTATTTCTGCCTTCAGTGCCATTTTACGTTCCTTTTGTTTCCGTGACTCGAAATTAAATTTAGTTTCAACAGGATGTTTTTGCTGCGCATGTTTATCTTGTAAATTACAAGCGTTACATTGAAAACTCTCATACTTACTATGTCAATAAATCACTCTAAAACGAAAATCAGTACCATTTCTTTGTTGAACTAAACAAGACTAACTGCTTCAATCGGCTTAAACTATCTCATTGGGCCGGTCAAATCGCGTGGTGTGGCGGCGTCTCTACCTCGAAAATATATTTCCCTTTTACCATCACTACGCGATTAGAAGTCCAGTTCGTAGTTTTCTAGTGTAATATACCGATAAAGAGAGTTTCAATCAATAATTCCCCATTTCAAAATGTTGCATTTCGATGCACAGAATTTGGGCCGAAAGTTTGCCGCCGTATTTACATTTACAATTACGACCTTTACTCTGATTGGATATCTCCTCCACTATGTAAATAGTTCACCCCTGAACTGAAAACAATACCGTTTCGTTTCTGAGGAAACGAAACAAAACCTAACAACAAGGATCCATACTCTCTTCACAGTTACCACTTGCCTGTATCGTAGCCCTAGCAACAGAGCGAGAAGTCTCTCCACGCTGATTGCAGTCAGTGTGAACAAAGACAGGCCACCTAAAAATATACCTATAGTAATTGAAAGGATTCCCACAAGGTGACAGCGTTTGAACTGTTCTGTAGACATCAAATACATTACGTGAAGAGGCTGTGTAACCAAGCCTACAGAAAGATCGGTACTCGCCAGACAACCTAACAACAGTTTCGATGGCGGGTAAAGGGAGGAGGGCTTTTGAAAAGCAGCAATAATCAGCATATTTCCGAGAAATGCAGTTAGAGAAAGAAGAATGTTTAACGCTGAGACAAGAATCTTTTGATGTGTGTCAATTATGTCCGGCTTGCAGAATAACTCTCCAATTGATACGAGGCCTTGATCTGTACTTGAGTTCCCCATTTTTTTTTGATGATGTAGATTCCGTCACAAGTAAGAGTCAATCAAAAATGCAAGTCTTGTCCTAACAGTCACGGACCTTTCCCATGCAAACACGCTTCAAAGTTGCAATCTTTTCTACAGTTTTTTTCTGCTTCTACAAAACAAGAACAAAAAAAAAAAAATCTTAAGGCCGAGCATTAACCGTGCATGTAAGGTTTACCAAAAACAAGAACATTGTTTTATAAACTCTTGGTCTTCGGCCATCGTAGCTTGCTGGAAACTATAAAACAAACAGCGGTGTTTTTAATATGTTTATCACCGCTGTTTGTTCTATATTTTGTTAAAACAATTTTGTCTCTCTTTTGGTTAAGGTAATGTAATCAGACAAGCACAAGCAAGATTTCTATCTAGATCAAAAATATGTGTTTACTGACGGTAAAATATCTCAACACTAAGTTCTGTGTGCTTTGGAGAAAACTGGCGTTTCATGTTTAGCCTGAGTAAGTTTTGAGACCAAAAGGAACACTAAATTAAATCACTGAAAAAGATCTAGAAAATTGCGCAATTTAAAGGTAAAATATAAATTCACTGTTTCTAGGCGTTTGTCCTCGTAGTCGTCGTCTTTTATTGCTTAAAGTGCCTATAACCCCCAAAAATGTTTTTCACTTAGTGCAATCCCTGTATGGAATTAGGAAAAATGCCACAAAAATTTTTGCATTCGGTTGAAACCCTAATTTTTTATAAATTTTTAAAATTCAAAAACGCGCGCTTTTTCAAAACACGACCGAGCAGCAGGATCACTTAAAGTAGTCTGGGTATAGCGCAGTTTGTGACGTCATTCCAGGCCATTGATCGCTTTTTAGTTTGGGACAATCTTTTCTTCCGTCAAAAGAAAGGAAATCCCAGATAAATGCGTTATTTTCGGATGCAACAAGAGGCCAAACAAGGCAAAGGGCACATCCAGGGCATAGTTTCTCTTCGAGTTCTTGTTCTTTTTTTTCTTTCTGCCTCATATTGAGCTAGCCAGTTCTCGTCTACTAAAGGCTCGATAGCGTAGACATCTTCCGGTTCATCATCATCTGAGGTGTCTTTTTGTTCCCCCGCGTTTGACATGACCTCGGCTTCTAAGTCGTACTCTACCTCCGTTCCTGCGGTCTCGGAATCCGAGCTTGAGTCAAAGCTAGCATCGCTGGACGACATTATCAAGAGATACGATTTTACAAGTTTTTTGGTCTAGAATCGACGTTCCTTACACAAAATACTTGACGCTGCGAACACCAAACCCGTAAGTACAACAACCGAAGCGACGCCTGCAAAGGCCTGGAATGACGTCACTAGGCCCATTCTCCCGTTTGCTCGGTCGTGCTGCAAAGGACGCTCACTCAAAAAATTCATAAAAAATTCGGATTTCAACCAAATGCAAAAATTTTTGCGATATTTTTCCTAATTCAATACAAAGATTTCACTAAGTGAAAAACAATTTTGGGGTTATAGGCACTTTAAGTATTTTATAAATCGCCCGAAAACCGCGTTTCTGCGTTCGTTCTCGAAAGAAGTAGAGGAGCTCTAGAGTGAAAAACTATTCTTTGGATCTCATTCAATCTTCTACTTCTTTCGTTTCCTTGAGTTGCTCGTTCAGTTCTGTGATATTAAATTTGTTGCAAAATACAAAACCAAATTAACTATATTTAAAATACCTGAAACTGGCGAAATAATGGAATCTGAGATGGTCATCGACGTCTTTTGGTGTTGTTCGGTGTAAGGAACGAGTGAAGAAGACAGCCTTCAAAAAACCTGCCTTGATTATTGAAACATTTTCGTGATAAAATCCATGATTCACTGTATCTTTAAGTTGATTTGCATTGAGCAATGTAAAAATGGCCACTGATGTAACATTGCAAGTTGATGACAGTTAATAAAAGCAATTAAGTAGAGCTGCCCTGTGATTACATATTAAAGCTTTGAATTATACCAAATTTCAATAAGTGTGATGTATGACACATCCCGTTGAGTAATGGCAATTTTATTTAGCCATGTATCATACCAAAACTTCTTTACCCGGAATATCTCCGACTAGGACAAAATTCCTTTAAGAGTCTTATGAGAACTATAATGATTATGTCTATTTACAACAGAAGGTTGCGGTCATCGAGTATACTTGCGTTGTAGTTAAGTTTTCTGCACGAGTAAAGAAAATAGCCCTCCACATCTATCTTCACTATTGGAAACTTTCTTTTACAAAAGCCATGATTAAATCACTTTCTAAGTCGATTTGCATGAAGCACTGTAAACATGGCGACTGGCGTTTGTTTGCATTTTGATTGCAGCAAAAGTAATAGATATCAGCTGCTTTTCGACTGAATATTAGTTCTCCAGTGGGCACGGTTTGAAATGTTTGCCTTCCCACTGAGTACAGCCCATGAAATCAAATATTCTTCTCTAAAATTTTTTTCGACTAAGAATTTTATAGGAACCTTCCGGTCATGTTAATTAACAGCGACGTGGGGGTGATCAGGATATTGACTGACTAACCGTCATATCAGAAATACATCAAATCTTTTAACAGATAGAACTTTGGCCATCTAGTCTGTTTGCTTTTTGCTACGTGTCCGTCACTGAACAAATAAAGGCGCAAAAACAGAAAAAAAAGGAAACCAATTAAAGAAAAAGGAAATGATTTTTTTTTTCCTCAGCTGTTTTACTTCGACTCATTAAGCAGATGCATTATACCGGAACCTCTTCACTCGTGCAGTGGAAAAAAAATTGTAATAAGGTAACAGTATAGGGTTTTTTTGTTTCTGCTGACTTCACTACGTATATTGCAAAGACTGAAACGTAACCTTTCTTCAGTAGGCTATAAAAAAGAATTATAATTAGTAAACTGCAAATGTAAACTTTTTGCTTTCAATGACATTTCCCTCTCAAAAACCTTTTATTTCAAGCAAGCTCTGGTCCAATATCAATGTGGTCGTGTCATAATTTTTTTTAGCGAATTTGTACCATCATCACCATTATCATCATCATCATTTGGTCGTCGTCGTAGTTGTCATCATAATTATTATTATACATTGTTACTATAAAGAAAACTGTCAATTGGGAAGACATATCTTAATATATTGTTAAGTATGTATATATTTAAGTATTGCCTGTTAGAAGTTCCCAGAATTTAGAAGACCTTTGCAGCGCTGATTATATTACCGTGAACACCTAAAACATGTCTGGAATGTTTATTGTGTTGTAACCAAGCACATGCGAGATCTTTACACCACAGAAAACACAAGCCACGAACGGTTTCCTATGAGGGTCCACAATAGGCTTCTCAAATCCCGCTTTCCCACCCATTTTTCCCATTAATCCCGCCATCCCGCCCTTTTTCACTTGGGAATCCCGATCCCACCCACTTTGCAAAGGCGTTTTTGCGTTAATTATTAATTTGTGAAATAGTAATTAACGCAGAAACTTAACAAAAGTAAACATCGCAGAAAAGATCATGAAAGGCCTACCTGTATGCAATGGGTAGCAGGTAAGTAACAAGAAATTATTGTTGCGCTTCATTCTTTAAACGCTTCGCTATTTTGTTATTTTTCTAACGTATCAGTAAAAGAAAGAGATTGTTCACTACCATATTCCTAGCCCTGGTGTTTTGGAAGAAAATTAGCTGAGTATTTGAAGATGTTTGTGCATCTGACATTCAATCGGGTGCTAGCTCAATGATCCCTAATCCTGTTCTGCTGTATCGTGTTTTTTCTTAACCAATTGACACCCGTGCCGGCCGTAACCGCCCGTGACGAGCCTTGACCTTTCTTCCACTTCTGACGTCATCACTTTTGACCAAAATTGGCATCATCTATGCTCAACTTCTGCAGGAGGAAAAGTGCTTTCCAATGATGCCTAGATCAGAGTGATCGGCCTGATGCAGCCTGAGATATGCACAAAAATGCTCAAAAAGTTGAGTGAAAAACTCAGAGCAAAATTTCCTGCCACTACACCTGGCTGTTCCATGGCAAAAATTGCCCTCCTCGATGACGCATCCTTAGAAGTTTTTTTAGCCGCAAGCAAACCCAGTAGAAGGTCAATCACTGCAACAAGAGAAAAGAAAAGGAGAAAAAGGAACGGGGAAAAAATTCAAAAATCGAAAAGCCCAAAGGCGTAGGTCACCTAACGAAAGGCATTCTGTTAGCGAGACCACTTCAGGTCGATCATAAACAGTCACAGCATAAATAAGAAGGCATGAAGGTCACGTCAGATTTGACCGGATTCACCAGCGGACACAAATCACGAATACATGCGTACGTGTATCACAATAAAAAGACTTACAAGGTGTAAAAAGTCAACAACAAATACGGTTTAAGAAGTAAGCATACCCGACAGTTTTCTTTCAAAGCTTCCGTTGAGCGACGTCAGGTTCCTTAAAACCTGTGCTCGGAACTTTTCTTTCCGAAGGAAGACATTCCGGCTGGTACTCTTTTTTATAATAAATGGCGATACAGTTTATAATGTCGCATACTTCGTTTCCTGATTCATGTGGTAAATTACTGTCACCGCTATCCGGCGAAGCCATACTGACCACAACAACCACTCAGTGCTCGTAAAAAGATTGAAAGACTAGAAAAAAACTAGAACAGATCGGAACTGAAGAGACACTGATGACACTGAGGTCAAAAGTACTGAGACTCTACAGACGCAAAATAAATGTCGGAAATGGGCAAATGTCGTTTATGTCAGAGGCCAACACAAAAGATTACTACTCAAAGACCTCATACGGTCTGATACTAACGAAGGGTAAGCGATAATGGATACAGTTGACAGGATCTGACAGGGTACAGAGCCGTTTCTAGGTCCTGCTATTCATGACCATGAATATGAAACTAGACACAGCTACACGCACAAAGGGTTCATTTTCGCTAGCTTCCGGTTTGCGTTGCTCAACTTAAGATGAAGTCACGGTGTAATTGAAATCCCGTATCCCGCTCTGTTTCCCTTGCCAACCTCGCATCCCAACCCTATAAAAACACAAAATCCCGTTCCCGCTAGCAACTGAAATTCCCGCTTCCCACCCCTTTTTTCAGCTCATATCCCGAATATCACTGCGGAAAAAGGCCAAATCCCGCTTCCCGCTAAACCTATTGGGGACCCTCTCCTATCGGCCACG